>CAUYQG010124453.1:0-13352 GCA_963574415.1 Tarsius wallacei | reverse complement strand
TTTAAGTCAGTACAAATATATGTTTGTTTTGGTTTTGTATAGACTGTTCCAAGAAAGGCAGACAAGAAACTGGCCTCACCCTCCTAATATAGCCAGTTGGTTACCATTTTGGCTGGGTGTCTGTTGAGAGCTGGATTCTCTGGAAGTGGGATATAGATTGTGTGCCTGGAGGCACACCAGGAAGATGATACAATCAATGTCCTGTGGAGGAAGAGCCCAGAGAGAGGCTTTCTGCAGCATTCTTACAGTTTTGAAGCGGCCTGCAGACTTTGGAGGTGCACCTCTGGTATGCTGGTGCTGCGTGGGTGGCTCCTGCTCACAGCCTCACCTGGCCTGACAACAGTCTGGTGAGAGGGCTGCCACAGGTCCTGCCCCCTGCATCTTCCTGTCAGTCTGCATGGCAGCCCCTGAGTTGGCTGTTTTTGAGGCTCAGAGGAGGAGCAGTCACTTTGAGTCTGAGTGTGACATCCATGCCCTGAACACTGTGGACAAATGAGTGGGAAGAAGCAGGAGCACTGGCATCCAGTCGAGCCAGCCTGGGCTTGCGTTCCAGCGGTGTTTGTGGGCCCATGCTGTGTGTCCATAAGCAAATAAGTCCTCTCTCTGAGCCTGCCACCCCAACTGTAAGACCGGGAGGCTGAGCCTCCCAGGAGGGTCGATGGAGGTGATCTCGCAATGGGCTTTTGGTGCCTGATGCCTGGGGTCACGTCTTTGCACAGGTAGGGCAGGTGGCCCTATCCTTTGGGAACTCCCTGCACCTGGGAAACAGGAATCTGCCGGAAAGAAGTCTCCTCTGAGCCCTGGTGACCAACTGCCAGGGCCTGGGGACAGCCGCCTGGCTGCTTAAGCCCCAGAGTAGCTTCAGCACCCTCCTTTGGACTGTCCCAAGGCCAGCGCCAAGTACAGGCCGATGGCGCCCACCTGCCGGCGCCTGAGGATGGTGATTGGATCTTTCTGTATTCAGGAGAGTCTGGCCCTGAGGGCAGAGCTTGAAGTCTGAGGGGGGAGTGGGATTGAGAAGCAGGAGGGGAAAGACCCCGATGTCTGCTTTGGTGCTGACCCATGGGCTTCTCCTTGCCGCCGCTCATCCTCCGCCACTCAGGGCTATGTGAAGGGACATGCTCCACTGTGACTCCCGTAGCGCCAGGTCGAGCCCTCCCAGACCCAGCAGCCACAGAGCACAGGTGCCCCGCCAATGGTGAAGTGAAAGGGAATGGGAAGAATTCATGGCAAAGGGCTTTATAAAACACACATACACCAATCATGGCCCTCATCATAGCTAGTGTAACCTCTGCTTTTGAGTGGTTCGCATGGCTAAGCATTGAACTAGGGAGTATCTCACTCATTTATTTTTAGTAAAGAGGGGTTTCACTATGTTACCCAGGCTGGTCTCAAACTCCTAGCCTCAAGCAATCCTCCTGCTTCAGCTTCCCAAAGAGCTGGGATTGTGGATGTGAGTCACCACGCCTGACCAGCAACTAATTTCTGATCCTCTTGATGACTTTAAGAAACAGGAGGAAATGGCACTATTTTACAGAAGAGGAGACTGACGTTCTGAGAGGTGAAGGGATTAGACCAGGCTGTGAAGCTGGAAAACAACTTACAGGGCTTTGCGTGGGTCCAGCCATGTAACAAGAGAGGCCAGCACCACGTCAGGACAGAGGAAGACACTCAAGTCTAGTCTTGTGGGGGGAAAAGCCTCCTTTCATGCTGCCTGTGGGGGAGGGGAAACACAGGCAGTTCCCATCTGGCCCGACAATGTGCTTGTTTCAGTGAGCTTATTAGAAGGGAAATGTTGGGTTCTAGGTGTAGGCTTCAGTGTTTGGTTTTCAAAGCAGTGTTTCTTGCAGTGAGGCCCTTTTTTTATCATTACTGAGTTAAACTCTGAGCTTCGCAAAGTTCTTGCGGCAGCTCAGCCTCCTCCAGGGTTCTATGAAACCTCTGCCTTGTGTGGGCAGCTAGGCCTTTTCTGAATCGCTGATCCTCCAATTTCCTAACTTCGCTCCCTTCTCGGATCTCTTTTCCAGTGGTCTGGAATATACCTGGAGTAATAGTTGTGTGACTGGGAGATTGCTGCTCAGTGTACCACCCCAGTCAGCCAGTCAGTGACTCCTTCCTTCCCTTCCTTTCTCCTTTGATTCTTAATCATTGAAACAGTTATTTTCCAGATGACTTCTCTAAAGAAAAACTTTCTCTGTAGGGAAAGATGAAGATGATATGATTTATAACAATAAGCATAAATAACAATACCTTCTTTTTTGTTGGGCACTTACTAGGTGCCAGAAACTGTGCTGAGCCCTTTGTTTATAAAGCCTCATTTAAGGCTCACAGCAACCCTATGAGGAGGAGTCCACTTACCAGCCTCATTTTACAAATGAGGAAACAGTGGCCCAGAGAGGTTAACCAATTTCTCCTAGGCCACACAGCAAGTAAGAGAAATACATTTCCCAATTTGAGGCTGGTTTTTGCTGAGCAGGGCTATTGTGGACAAGGAGATGGCATGTCAGGGGGGGGGAGTTTTTGAAGCAATATTCTGAATGTTTTGTAACCATTCCTTCCTCTTGAGAGTAGAATTCCGAGCAGGAACAGACTTTAGGAATGTGTGCATTCTCAGGGCCCTTATCATTAAAAATAAGCCTTACTGCAAACTGAGCTGTGACAACCCGGATTAATAAATGATTCATCCCCATCACCTGTAATTTGAGTGGCTCCCGTTATGATCCTTGCAACTGAGGACCTGTAAAGTTAATCTGCCCTATGTGTTTAACAACTGAACTTTATTACCCAACTATATTAAAAAAATTGAAATAGAACCTTCCCACCCCAGGCTGCAGACATCCTGTGATACAGACATCCTGTTCTTCCTTTTTGGAAATAAGTATGTATGGATTGGGCTGGGTGTGTTTGATCCTGAGTCACGCAGGCTGTCATTTTTTGTGCTTTTTGTTCTTGCATGAAAATTTTTCCTGAGATGAAACGAGAGGGTGGGACAGGGTGGGGCGACTTGGTCACCTTGTTGCCCAATGCCAGAAACATTGCCTGATGTAAGGGGTGGTTGTGTGAAGAGGCAGGCCTGGAGAGCAGCTGGGATGGAAATTTCCAGACGTATGCTGTGGTCTTGCTCACAGTATAATGACTGGTGCTCTCCAACTCTGTGGAGGCCAGAAAAAGAGGAAATGGGATTGAATCTGAGTGGCTATAGTGGCTGCTGGCTTGTGGGGAATTCTGCTTTCTGGGCAATGTCACCCATCTGAACTACCACCAAGAGCCAGGCAGGGATCCCCAGATGGCCCTTGTTCAGCCAGAATTGTCACAGAGGTCATGCACAAAACCCCCGCTTGGTGTCCATCTCCTCTTATTTTGCAGGCGATTCTGACACTGTTGGTTATTTATTGTTTAAGTATCTAGCAGAATTGAAGTACTATAGGCAAGGCAGGAAGAAGTCGCCATCAACCATCAAGAAGGTTTTCAAAAAACACAAAAAGCTGTCTTAAAATCCTGAAGATGCACCATCTAGAGCCATTCCGTGAAAGTCTAAGGGAGCCAGTAACATTTCTGGGTCATACTTTTATCATAATTCATATGTATGCATATTTCTGAGTTGGGGTCTCAACTCTGTCATCCAGGCTGGAGTGCAGTGACACAATCACAGCTCACCACAACCTCAGTCTCTTGGACTCAGGCAATCCCTCCATGTTGGCCTCCTCAGTAGCAGGGGCTATAGGTGCACACCTGGCTAATTTTTTGGGTTTTTTGTAGAGATGAAGTCTTGCTATGTTGTCCAGGCTGGTCTTGAACTCCTGGGCTCAAGCAGGCCTCCCACCTTGGTCTTCCAAAATGCTGGGATTACCGGCATGAGCCACCACGAGTGACATAATTCATATTTTTGATGATGGCCCTGTTTAGGAAGTTAAAAATAGCTTCCTGTACAAAAGCAGGGACATTTGTGTTACATTTTGATAAGTTCTAGAACTGGAGAAGGTTGGTGCAGTCATAAAATTATTTGGCAGATGGAAAATAATTCACTGTTTTAATTTTCTTTCTGTTATTAAGTTTAAGCATCTTTTCATTTCTTCTCTGAATTGTGCATTATTCCTGTAGAACTTTTTTCCTTATTGATTTGTAAGAGCTTTTTACATATTAAGGATAATAGCCTTTTCTCTATTATATTTGTTACACAGACTCTACTCCCCCCAACCCCAGCTTGTTGTTTGGCTTTGGTTGGTGGAAGGATTTCCCCCTGCCCCATATAGGAAGTTTCTGGGTTTTTTAAAATTTATTTTTTATTAAAAAAATTTTTTTTTGAGTTGCCCCCAACAGGTCTCACTCTGTTGCCCAGGCTGAAGTGCAATGGCACAATCACGACTCACTGCAGCCTTCATCTCCTGGGCTCAGGTGATCCTGCCTCAGCCTCCTAGGTACCTGGGACCACAGATGCGTGCCGTCACACCAAGCTAATTTTTAAAATTTTTTTGTAGTGACGAGGTCTCACCATGTTGCCCAGGCTGGTCTTGAACTCCTGGGCTCAAGTGATTCACCTTCTTCAGCCTCCCAAAGTTCTAGGATTATAGATATGAGCTACCGCACCTGGTCTCTGTTTATTATAATCAGATGTATTAGTCTTTTCCTTAGGCCTCTGGATTGAGTATTAGCATGCTTAGGAAAAAACCTCCACTAAACAGAAGGGGCCATTTGCCAGGTGTTCCAAGTAACCAAGGCTTTACTGGATTTAGAATCTGTGCCTATTCAAGTTGGTTCTGTGAAATAAGATGGTGGGGTCATTTTCGATTTTTCTTTTTTAAAGACAGCTTCCTTTCTCCCTGGGAGTAAGATGATGAACTAGAAAATCCTCCAAATCCCCTCCCTCCCTCCAGGCAGACAGGTTCTGGATGGCATTTTAAAGACCTTGTTTGCTGACAATTAAAGGGAAAAAAAAACAAGTTTGGGGAGAACTGCAAAACTGGTCAAACCGGAAGGTTAATTTTGGGCAGGGCTGCATTCTGTAGGAAAGGTAAGGCCGGATAACCTGGTAGAAGTGTGCCATGCTCTGTTCAGAGTGGGCACACGCTTGAATTTAAACTATTAGAAAAAGACCACCGTATGCTTGGGAATTAAAATTATCTTCTGGTTTTCCTGTCAGAATTTTCCTGTTTTCCTTGAGTTCACACAAACCGATGGAGACAGTCTAGAAAGAAAGGTGAGGGTGCCATGGAACCAGCCTTGGCTCTGAGTTTCATGACATTCATGTGACCCTGGGCTTTCCTGGGCTTGGTGTCCTTGGACTGCACCAAAGGCAAACATAAGTCCAGGGCTTCCGGTGGACGATGCTGCAACAGGCTTCGGCCAGCTGAACCTGGAGCACTTCCTGTTTGCACAGCATCTCTGGGCTTAGGAGTCAAGGGCCTCAGCCTGCAGCAGTTAAGTCACTTGGCCAAACTCACACCAGAGCCAAGATTCAAACCCAGGACCAGCGGCCTCTAGGTCACTGTGCCGCTGCTGCATCAACCACAGACAACCCACTCTCGGATGCTTCCCAGTCAGCTTCATGTGCATGATTATGGGTACACAGAGGGGCCTTTCCTGCCGGTGGCTCGTCTTGGTGTGGTGTGGAGGTAGATTCTGAGTCACATTCCCAGCCCCTGCCTCAACTGTCCTCTCTGTGAGGTTTGTTTCCCAGCCTCAGAAATGCACTTGGGGCACCACGTTCTTCCCCACAGTTGAGCAGAAGCTCTGGCCCTGTGTGGTGGCCACACACACAATGACAGCTGCTTTTGGGCCCAGCTCCTGCTGACCACAGCGGCCTTGTGACCCTCGTAGCGCACTGTCAGGAGAATGCAGAACAAAAAGCCTTTCTCCCTACCACCAGGGCAGGGCCGCTCAGAACTGCACAAGAGTCATTTTCAGAGCAAGGGACGCTGGATAACATTTTTCTGCATCTCTAAGCTGCATGTTGAATGACCTGAGTCATTGAGAAAAGCTAATAAACCACCCATGGTTGATGACTTTCTGCCACCAAGCCCTTGTTCTGTGTCATCTCCGTTGGAAGGCTTTGGTTGAAAATCACCCTGTAGCAGTCAGCAATCATGGGTAGCACTCTGAGCACTCACTCTGCGTGCACGACACCTCTCCTCCTCACAGCAACCCTGCAGAGGATTCCCATTTTATAAGCAGGGAAACTGAGACTCTGGTCCCTTAACATAGCCTCTGCCATCTAGGTTGAAAGGGTGTGTAAAACCAGTGTTGGGAGGATCTGAACTACAAGAGCACACATAGACAAAGAGCCTGGTGGGGGAACTCACCGGCAGATTCTGCATTTTCCACAGTCCATTCACTCATTCATTCCACAGATGTCACCCAAGGACCTGCTGGCGTCAGACACTGGCTAGGTGCTGGGGCCGCAGCAGGGAACCAAGACAAGCTGGTCCCTGCTTCCTCAGAACTCAAGTCTGGTGGGCAGGACGGCTGGTGAACAACGTGTTACACACGCAACTATCAGTGCTGTAACAGTGACATGGTCTTGGGGGAAAAGGTAGAAGAAAGAAAGGACTTTTATAAGCAGAAAAAACCTCACATTGTTTTTTCCAGTATTTTCTGTGAAGAAATTTAAACAGCAAAGTGAAAGGAATTTTATAGCAAATACCCGTATACCCACCATCTAAATTCTACCAGAAATGTACCAGTAGTATTTTACTGTACTCATCCATTCCTCTATCCAGCAATCCAGTGTAAACCTTTGGATATGATGCTTTTCTTTTCTTTGAGAAGGAGGTCTCGCCATGTTGCCCAGGCTGGTCTCAAACTCCCGGACTCAAGCGATCTCCCCTCACCCCCAGCCTCCTGAGTAGCTGGGACTATAGGCGCGTGCCATCGTGCCCAGCTCATTATACATTTTTGAAGGAAAAGGATGACAAACATTGGCTGGAGCTGAGAAGCAACCAACCTCTGGATGGGTTTTGCCAGTCCCCATGCAGCCCATCCATGACATCTGCCTGGCTCCTGTGAGAGTCGGAATTGGTGACCCCTGGCTGCAACATCAGGAGGGGAATGTCACTAGCAGAGGAAATAAAGTCTTGGCTATCTTATGTGATTATTTAATTTGAGAATGTGCTGTCCTTTCAGGGAGCCAGTGGTAGAGACACCAGGAGAGAGCACCTTCTAGGGCTAACAGGCTGTGTGACCTCCCCAGGCTGGCCTCCACAGGCCAGTGGTACAGACATCAGTCAGGGTTCAAGGGTGAGGGGCGGTCACTCCATGCGTGCCCTTGGTGGGCCTGTCTGGGAGGCCGGCACACCCAGGGTTAGGTCACCTGTGTCCCTGGCCCAGCACCTCTGAGCTGCTTCTGTGACAGCCACCCTCAGGAGGTTCCAGTCCAGTGCTTGGGGGCAGATTTGCCACCACAGACATTGGAGGAAGCGCAGGCTCTGAGCGGAGATGGCCTGTGGCTCAGTGTGGGACTGGCACCCAGAGCCCGCAGCAGGGTACAGCAGTGGCCCAGGCCCAAGGAGCAACTTGGGTGGGAGAGTGGAGGGTGGTGGGGTGTAGGTCAAGTCAAAGTTCTCCTACTCAGCGGAGGTTCTGGGGGACCTGGTGGCTTCTACTCATGGTGGCCTCTGCTGGACCACAGAGCCTAATCCTGGTGATGATATGAAGTCATAACAATGACTAACGTCCATTTGTTGAGTGTTACCACACTGTGCACTCTGCTAAGTGTGTTCAATGCATCACACTTTATTTTTGATTCTTACAACAACTCCATGAAATAAGTACTGTGATTGCTGCATTTGCCAGGCGAGGAAACTAAAGCACACAGAGTCAAGGAGCCTTCCTCACTGGGGTGTGGCCAGGCAAAGATTCACAGCCCGTCTGTCTGAGTCCCTACTCCACCTTCTTTCCGTTGGGTTAGGGGATGTTTTATTTACAGTGGCTAAAGCTGGCTCTCCCACACATCTTTTCTTTCACAGCTGCAATTACAAGTTCCAGATGGCCAGCCAGGTGTGCTGGATCACCTTGGGTGGAATTTGGCCTGCAGAAATTCCTCCCCCAAACTCCCACCCCCAGCGGTTAGCTGGCACTCACGCCGAGGTCCCCGCATAGCCTCCTGGGCGCTGACATGTCCGTCCTGTGGGGTTTGGCACCCACCCCTGGCTGGCTCTGGGCTTTGTGTCCCCTGGCCTCTGTACTGGGCCCAGTGAGCCCACTTTCCTGGACAGTGAGAACAGTGAGGTGTCAGGGAAACATGGCTGTCTGTCTTCAGGATCGAGAGGGTATCCCACGGTGAGCCTGCTTAGCAAAGAACCTGCCTGCTGCCTCTGCACCCAGCCCTTGGTAAGGAGCTCTGGCTGGCATGGTGTCATGGTCCCTGTGACAGCCGGCTACGGGGGTGACAGAGGAGGGGAAGAAGGAGAGGCAGGCAGCAGGCTGCTCACACTTTACATGGAGCCCTGGAGTCCCAAACATCACTCTGCAATTTCTAGGTCTACGTTTCAGCAATTTGAAGATGTCACTTATTGCACAGTGCTCATGACCCACCAAGAAAGGAAAAACGCCTCCATCTAAGAACATCCTACAGGGTGCAGTGGCCCATACCTTTAGTCCTAGCTACTCAGGAGGCCGAGGAGGGAGGATCACTGGAGGCCAGGAATTTGAGACCAGCCTGAGCAACAAAGCAAGACCCCACCTGTACAAAAAACATAGCCGGGCTGGTGGCATGTGCCCGTAGTCCTAGCTATTTGGCTGGGACTGAGGTGGGAGGATCACGTGAGCCCAGGGATTCAAGGATGCAGTGAGCTATGATTGCACCACTACACTCCAGCCTGGGTGACAGAGTGAGACCCTGTCTCTGAAAAAAAAAAAAAAGCAAAACACAGCAACAAAAACATTCTGACTTCAGGGTTGGACAAATGGTATGTCTTGGACTCGAGCTGTTTCAAGGCATCCCTGTCACACCTCTGTGACTGGCTCTGTCACTCTATTTGCTAAATGGGAAGTGGGAAGCTCAGACAAGCCCACACTGCCTCTGTTGACACCTACGAACAACTCTGCCCTCCCCCAGCCACACCGTATTACCTCCCCTCACGCCCCCCAGCCCTCCATGGCCGTGGGGGTCCTGAAAATCCCCTTGCTGGGAATCTAAACCTCTCTTCTCATTTTCTCCCCAGATTGCCTTGGGTCCCCTGTGTTTACCCCCATCAAGGCCGACATCAGCGGCAACATCACGGTACGTACCTGCCGGCGGCCACAGCCCCAGCCCCCACCTCAGGAACCTCCACCTGCCTGGACTGCCAGCAGCCCCCGCCACAAGCCCCCAGCCCACGGAAGGGGAAGGAAGCTTGGGGATTGAGGTTGTCAGCCCTTGTCTGCAGTCATGCTGTCTAGTCTCCAGCCCAGCCGGACTGGGACGGAAGTCTAACAGGTTCCTTCCTGTTAGGCAGTAAACTCCAGAGTTCATGGGTGACATCAGGCCAACTTTCCCCTTCCCCAGTCCTGGGAGTTCCTGGTGCCGTCCCTCAGCCATAGACCCCACACCACATGAGGATCCATGTCGGGCCCAGCCAGGGCTCGGGACACATGGCATGATGTCACTTCTCCATCCCAGCAGCCTTGAGGCTGGCTCTGTTGCTCGCCCCCTCTACAGATGAGGAAGCTGAGGCTCAGAGGTGTTGAAGGACCCACTTAAGGTCATACAGCAAGTAAGTGGCAGAGCTGAGATCAGACCCAGGCCTGCCTGGCTTCAACTCAGAGGCCTTTGTTCCTGGACACCTTTGAATCCTAAGAGCCTATTTTTGTTTGTCCACAGAAGCAAAATTTCAGATACGTGATGTCTGAGGCAGTGTCAGTAGTGGTTAGGGATCCTGGAGCTGACCTGGGCTGGAGCCCAGTCCCACCTGTGTCAGCTGTGTGGCCTTGGGCAAGTCACTGCCCCCTTTGAGCCTCAGCGTCCTCATCTGTCAAATGGGTTGCCATGAGGCTCCTGTAAGACAGGGCCTGTAAAGTCTCAGCCCTTGGGAGGGGCTCAAGAAATGTGAACAGTTGTGGTATTATTGCTTCGGCAAGTCTTGTCCATGAAGGTAGCTTTTCCAAGGAAAAAACCCTGTGTGCTCCATTTCAGAAAATCAAAGCTGTATATGACACCAACCCCGCCAAGTTCCGGACCCTGCAGAACATCCTGGAGGTGGAGAAGGAAATGTATGGAATAGAGTGGCCCAAAGTGGGGGCAACACTGGCGCTGATGTGGCTGAAAAGGTGATGGCCTCGGGTGGCAGGGCCTGGGGTCCCTGCATGCAGGAGAGGGAAAGCAAACCCTGCCCCTGCCTGCTCTCCCCTCGGTGTCTGCTCTGGCTGGGAGGGAAGGTCGCTTCAAGCTTGCGGCAGGATACTAACTCAGGGCTGAGAAAACACCCTCGCCACTGAGGCTTGCCTGAGGCGACACTTCTTTGTTCTAGTCCCACCAGAGCATAGCCAGGGAGCTCATACTCCACCCTGGGCATTGTGCTAATTTCTTTATATGCCTGATCGAATTTCATGTGCTGTGAGTTACATGTGTTAGCTACCATACCTCATGAAGGAGGCCACACTCATGTGCCTAGGCCATCCAAGGTGGGTTTGCATATTATGACAGTTTCTTGGTAGAAAGATAGCATCTTGAGGAGGTCTGTCTCACTGCACAAATGTACTCTGTGGGCTGCGGGCGGGACACCCTGATTTGAACCCATGCTGTACTCTACCAGCTACAGACTCTTCAGTCCTCAGCCCGGCACTGCTGCCCCTTTGAGGACCCCCACCCTGACCTGACCCCACCACAAGGAGAGGGCAGAGCAGCTCATCCTGAACCCCAGTGGGACAGTGAGGGGCAGCGAAGCAAGGAGCCTGGCTGGGGGTGAGACAAGTTGGGCTCACGTCCTGGCCTGTGACTGAGCCTTTTGGGGGAACTCAGTGCCTTTCTCTGTGAAATGGGCTGGTCGTGCCAAGCTCAGCCTCCAGGGGCTGAGGGGAGCAAGAGACGAGGCGGTGCACTGAAGGGTGACCCTGTCAGATTTGCAATGTGGGCTACCTGCTGTACCCCACACTCTCCTCCTGGCTGTCAAAGCATTGCCCTGCCACTTGACGTGCCGCAGTGGCCATGGAGGCTGCAGACTAGGCTCAGGGCAGTGGGGGCCATGGCCTGGTCTCAACTGGAGGAGCAGTGTCACAGATGTAGAAAGATCCTGAAGGCTTGCAGGATGGAGGCAGCGAGCCTGGTGGGCGTGGGGCTGGTCTCATCGGTATCCAGCATGTCCACAGTCTGTGGCGTTACAGGCCCTTTGAGGGCCAGCGCTGTGGCTTCGTCCCCCAAGCACTGATGGTTGCCTGCCACGTTCCAGCCTGTGAGAAGCCACAGGGCCACAGAAAGGGGCAGTGTGGGCCCAGACCCCACCTTCCTGGATCTTAACAGCCAGAGGGACCATCATCCTAGGTCAGCACTAGGGCCAGGGAGAGAAGGTACTTGGGGGACACTGAGTGGAGCTAAGGGGCCGTGTCACTTGGAAGGGAAGGGAAGGATCATTCTGGATCACCACTTTCTTTTGTGTGTGCATGCTCCTGGCTCCTGATTCAGAGCCTCTCGGGTCTGCCATGATGGGCGTGCTGGCTTGTCACAAGGCAGGCGCATGCAGCGTCCTAAAGAGCCATGTCCTCTCTGGGCTGCAGAGGCCTCCGCTTTATCCAGGTCTTCCTCCAGAGCATCTGTGACGGGGAGCGGGACGAGAACCACCCCAACCTCATCCGCGTCAATGCCACCAAGGCCTACGAGATGGCCCTCAAGAAGTACCACGGCTGGATCGTGCAGAAGATCTTCCAGGTGAGCCAGCCACGGACCCCGAGGGACTCCCAGCCGGCGGGCCCCTCCACCCGCTCTGCACTGCTTGGCCATGACCTCCTGGAGTCTGCTTCTGCCCCCTGGTGCTCAGGAAGGACTCCCCTGTCTATCTGGGGGTGAGGCTGGTCTACTCTGGGGTCCCTCTTATGGCCAGCCCTGTTTGTGACCATGGTGGGCATGGTAGGTGTTCCTGCAGATACTCCGAGGTGTATGTTTTTGTTTTTGTTTTTATTTTGAGACAGAGTCTCACTCTGTCACCCCAGGATGGACTGCAGTGGCACAATCACAGCCCATACGCCTGGGCTCAAGCAATCCTCCTACCTTAGCCTCCTGAGTAGCTGGGACTACAGGCATGTACCTCCATACCTGGCTAATTTTTGAATGTTTTGTGGAGACAGGGTTTTGCTCTGTAGTCCAGGCTGGTTTAGAACTCCTGGCCTCCAGCACTTCTCCCACCTCGGCTTCTCAAAGCGCTCTGTGACACAGGTGTGAGAAACCAGGGCAAAACCTCTTGAGGCCTCTTGAGGTGGCCAGCCTAATTGGCCCCTCTGCTTCGGCCTGGGTTTTCACATTGAGCAGGGAGGGGAAGAAGTGTCCCTGTCCCGTGGGGCATCTGCTGAGAGGACACTGGCCCTCAGGGTTCTTGGTGGCTTATGTTGGGGTGACATTGGCCAGGCTCCTGGAAGTGGGAGGCTTTAGCACCAACCCAGGCAGCTGAGAGCCCACTTGGGAGCCACCAGAAGGCCCTCGGGCGGCATTCCCTGCTGCTGCCAGCCATCCTGCCTCTGGCTGTCCCATCACCTCCCCCCGTGTGGCCTCACCCAGCCGTGTGGCTGCCCTTTCTGCTCATCCTTGGGGCCGTGAGAGCCAGGCTGTGACGGGCCAGTGTCTTTCCCGCGAAGCACAACTGCAGGCAGGCTGGGCGGGAGCCAGGCTGGTCCAGGCAGGAAGAGCCAGTCATGGGGCAGAACACACAGCTGTCTCCGAGCGATCCACACTGGCAGGGTTGAGGCAGGGGCCATCCTGGGTGGGCACCTCGAGAGCCCTCCACCCCCACTGTGTGTTCCCCCAGGAAGCCTCACAACCACCACCTCAACAGTAGCGGCATGTCCCGTGTACCTGGCCCGGGGCAGCCACCCATGAGTTGTGCTTTTCACAGACACACCATGAGGGGGGCCCCTTCTCACCCCATTTCACCGGCGAGGCAGTGGCACTCAAATAAGTTGAATATCTTGCTCAAGGTCACATACCTCAAAAATGGGAGACTGATTCTACCTTCCTGAGCCTCAGTATCCCTGTCTCAGATGAGCGTCAGATAGGCTCTACCTTGAAAGGGGGCATCGTGAAGATCACAGCTGACCTGCATAGGGTGCCTGGCACATGACTGCGCTTAGCAGGCCGGAGCTACTGTGACGCTGGCCCCCCCCCCCCCCCCCGGCCGGGGGGGGGCGTGTGTTTTGCGGGCCCGCCCCCAAACGACACACCCTTAACCCGGGGG
>CAUYQG010124450.1:0-34461 GCA_963574415.1 Tarsius wallacei | reverse complement strand
AAATCAGGCTTCTACATTCTATCATCCACTTACTAAGTTTTAAAGCAGTACACATGTGAAGCAGTTTCAGAATTGTTAACCTGTATCCCTGTGAGAAAAAGTTTTACTGATTCCAATGTTTATATATGGTTCCTTTTTTTTTAGCCTTATTATTTCTAGTCAAAACATATTTTTAAAGTTACTTAGTACACAGTTATGCCATGTATTTGTAATACTGTTAGATGCATTCCATCCAGAGGGCCCCACCATCCTGGTTGATGTGTTTTGTTTGTTTAGTTTGCATACTTTAAAGGTCACCCCTGTGATTTAGTTATATTGGTTTTGACAAATGAATAGAGCCATGTACAGATGCTCTTCATTGGGTTACATCCCAATAAACTCACCATAAGTTGAAAATATCAGAAGTAAAAAATGCATTTAGTACTCTAACCTACCAAACATCATAACTTAGCTTAGCCTACCTTAAACATGCTCAGAAGACTTACATTAGGCTACAGTTGGGCAAACTCAACTAACACAAAGCCTATTTACTTAAGTGTTGAATATCTCATGTAATTTATTGAATAGTGTATTGAAAATGAAAAACAGAATGGTTGTATGAGTATTCACCACTAACATATACAACTGAAAGCACTTTTGTAAAGTAAAAAAACCATAAGCCAAACCATTGTTAAGTTAGGGACTATCTGTATTTAAATCCCAGTACCATAGAGAACAAACAGCTCCTTTGCCTTCAAAGTGCTCCCTATGCATCTCCTTTGTAACCAGCCACTCCTCTTCCTCCTAGCTCTTGGCATCTGGGGCATACTAGTACGTTTTCTATTCCTGTAGTTTTGCCTTTTCTAGAGTGTCATGTTAATGGGATCCTACAATATATAACGTTTTGGATCTGACCTCTTTCTTTTAGTAAAATGCATTTAGGATTTGTCCCTGTTGTTGTATGCATGAATAACTTATTCCCATTTTTTCTGATTAATATTTTATTATATGGATGTACCACAGTTTCTTTATCCATTTGCCCATTAAAGGACATCTTGCTTGCTTCTAGTTTTTAGCAATTATGAACAAAGCTGTCACAGACATTTAAATATCAATTTTTTTGTGGGAACATAGATTTTCAAATCACTTTGGTGAATTACTTTCAGGAGTGCAATTATTGAGTCATTGGTAAATCTATGATTGGTTTTATAAGAAACTACCAAACTGTCTTCCAAAGTGGCTGTAGTGTTTTACGTTTCCACAATTATGTATACTTAAAAAGAGTGATGACCCTTCCAAATGTTGGCAACCTAGAAACATTGCGATAGGCTTAATGTTGGAATGTTAACTGTAGGTCTAAAAAGTATCACAATAGTGTACTTATTTTTTTCTTTTAGCAATAGCCTCTCTAATTCTATTTAGAGCCAGAAGTTTTTAATAGGATATAGTAAATTATATAATTCGTTTTGAGCCATTGATGGCTTTTTGTTTGTTTTGTGTTTTTTTGGTGTGCTGGTTCTTCTATGATTGGCTCAAAATACAAGAAAATGAAAAATATATTAAGAAGTTAAAAACCTAGACTCATAGTGCACATATAGGCCATTGTGAAAATTTGCCTTTCTGTGTGTGTGTGTGTGTGTGTGTGTGTGTGTGTGTAGGGGGTCTCTCTGTCGGCTAGGCAGCAGTGTAGTGACACACTCACAGCTCACCACAGCCTCAACCTCCTGGACTCAGGTGATCCTTCCACCTCAGTCTCCCAAAAAGCTGGGACTACAGGTGAGCACCACCAAACCCTGCTAATCTTTTTTTTTTTTTAAATAGAGATGAGGTCTTGCAATGTACCTAGGCTATTCTCAAATTCCTGGGCTCAAGCAGTCCTCCTGCTTCAACCTCCCAAAGTGCTAGGATTATAGGTATGAGCCATCATGCTTGATGCCTTTCGTTTTCATGCTTATTTTCATTTGGTCAGCAGAACTAATTGTTCTCTCTTGAGCAGTGACAGAAAACTGTATTTTCATATGTCTTTGTAAGAGAGTTAAGGTCTTTTTTTTTTTTCCACAGAATGTTTTGGGTGGTGAAGTTCAGAAATGAGGTTGAAATGATAGCTACAATTGCCAGATATTATGTATCTTCAGATATTATGTTTCTTTGAAGACCCTGTAGGCATACTAATTATAATGTTTGATTCATGGTGTATTTATTAATAACTCCATGAAATTTGCTTTTGGTGGTTGTGGGTAGCAATAAGAAACAGAGAGAAATGAATGTATAATTTATTGATTAGGTGAGTATACCATCTGGTTTACTGAGGATGGTACCAATTGTAGAATAATTAATGGGTTTTTGTTTTGTTTTGTTTTGATTTTTGAGTCAGGGTCTCATTCTGTTACCCAGACTAGAGTGCAGTGGCACAGTCATAGCTCATTGCAGCCCTGTACTCCCGGGCTCAAGCAATCCTCCTGCCTCAGCCTCACAAGTAGCTGAGAGTACAGGCGTGTACCACCATGCACGGCTAATTTATTTTTTGTAGAGATGAGGTCTTGCTGTGTTGCTTAAGCTGATTTTGAATTCCTGGGCTCAAGCAGTCGTCTCACCTCAGCCACCAAAGTGCCGGGATTACGGGTGTGAACCATCATGCCCATCTTAGAGTAACTGTTAACAGGTGCCTTTTGCTCTCAAGTGCCTGTTTGGACAGTAATTTATAGGATTGCCCTCTTTGTAGGGGACTCGATAATATCCACTTTTTATTCTGAGTTACTAAAGATTTTTTTCCCCTCTACTTTCAAAAGGAGGCAAACAACAAAAGCATACTGTTTGCCTGTTCTGGAGGGCATTTAACCAAAGCATAAATTCAAAATTTTATATTTTTGCTATCTAAGTGAAAGTCATTTGATACTATGATTGACATCTATTTTTAAAATACAGCTTTTTTTTTTTTTTAAATATGGAGTTTCTCTATGTTGCCTAGGTGGAGTACAGGGGCTATCTACAGGCATGATCATAGCACGCTACAGCCTTGAAATCCTGGGTTTAAGTGATCATCCTGCCTCAGCCTCCTGAGGAGCTGAGACTATGGGCACACACCACCATGCCCAGCTTCAACTTTTTAATTTTAAACTTTTTGTCACTCTTGTTTCTGTTAAGTGGGATACCAGAGGAAATATGAAACTGTACAAAAATCAAACCTATAGCATAAGAGTTTTTTTATTGCTTTATGTTGAGTATCTTTTCAAGACAAGTAATTTAGGAAAGGAAATGCTACTTTACTTAGAATAGCACAAAGTGGAAATAAAAGTCCATTTGATTCTGGTTAAATAAATTATGGTGCTACAAGATGCTGCAAGATTCCATACCCATGGAATACTGTGGAGATTTTAAAAATAATGAGACAGACCTCTGATGTAGAAAGATGCCTGAGATAAAATTAAGGGAAAGACAGGTTGCAAAGCAGTATAAAGAGCATCATCCCAATTTTATAAATAAAAATTAATTGAAAACTCTGATGGCTATGTTTGTATAATGTAGAAGCATTTACCAGACAATTAACAATGGTTAGCTCTTGGTAGTGGGATTGCAGGGAAAGAAGGTGGATCATTCACTTTTTACCTAATATAAATTTAAAATTAAAAAAAGTAAACTAACTTTTTATGGCAAAATTTATATACTAGTAGACCATATTAAAATGGGGGGTAGTCTGTTAATTTTATGTGTAAAAATAATATATAAAATACTCTTTTTTGTAGTGGACAGACTGGCTCAGGGAAGACATTTACTATGATGGGTAAGTAAAAGATTAACTTTTGCTGGCCTAATCTACTCTTTCAGTGATGGCAATACTGAGTACATTTTAGAGGAAGGCATAATTTTTATATATGGCATTGATCTCATAAAATTGGAGATATTTCCTAAGCTTCTACCAGGTTGTGAGTCCCTTGATAGCAAAGCCCATGTGTTAATGTGTTTGTAGCTGTGTTACCCAGCTCAATGCTTGGCACATAGTAGGTGCTCAATAAATATTCCTACTCAGTGACTAGCCCCACTCCTGTCTCCTTAAGTATCTATTACTCTGACTTCTTTCAGCATTAGTGTTGTGGCTTTTGAACCTCTATAAGTGAAATTTTGCAGCATGTCTTTTGTTTTTGGCTTCTTTTAGTATTAACTTTCTAAGATTTACTCTTGTCGTATGTAGTGTTAGTTTATTTCCATTACTATATAATATCTTTTTTTTTTTTTTTGAGTTGGAGTCTCACTCTGTCACCCAGACTGGAGTGCAGTGGCCGCTCCCGGCCACCGCAGCCTCCACCTGCTGGGCTCCGGCGATTCTTCTGCCTCAGCCTTCCAAGTAGCTGGAACTACAGGCGTGCACTACCACACCCGGCTAATTTTTTGATTTATTGTAGAGATGAGGTCTCACCAAGTTGCCCAGGCGGGTCTCGAACCCGCAGGCTCAGGCAATTCACTCACCTCAGCCTCCCAAAGGCACGGGATTACAGGCTGAGCCACCGAACCCAGCTTCCATTACTATATAATATCTTATTATATAAATATAGTAGACATTTTCATTCTATCGTTGGACATTTGGATTATTTCCAGTGTTGAACCGTATGAATAATGCTGCTGTGAACATTTTTTCTTTTCTTTTTATCTTTTTTGAGTTGGTGTCTCACTCCATTGCCCAGGTTGGAGTGCAGTGGCATGCTCACAGCCACCCCAGTGTCGACCTGCTGGGCACTGGCGATCCTTTCGCCTCACCCTTCCAAGTAGCTGGAACTACAGGCATGTACTACCACACCTAGCTAATTTTTTATTTTTTGTAGAGATGAGGTCTCACCAAGTTGCCCAGGCTCTTCTCGAACCCGTGGGCTCAGGTAGTCCACTCGCCTTGGCCTCCCAAAGTGCTGGGTTTACAGGCTGAGCCACCGAGCCCAGCCTAACCTTTTTTCTTGTATGTGTCTTATAGTCATTTCTGTTGGATATGTATCTAGGAGAATTGCTGGATCATAGGGTACATATATATATTTAGCTTTAGCAGGATACTACCAAACAGTTTTTCAAAGTGATTATCCCAGCAGTATATGATAGTTCCAGTTGATCACATCCTTATACACACTTGAGATTGTCAGTTTTTAACATTTTAGAAAGTCTCAAGTATTTGTAGTATTATCTCATTGTATGTTTATTTGCAGTTCCCTAACTTCAGTTGACAATTAGCTTGACTTTTTCTTACTCATTTATGGGGATTCTCTATAAAATACAAAAGTTAGCATTTTGTCCATGATATAGATTCCAGAATTTTCTCTAGGTTTCTCATTCATCTCTTGACTTATATAAGGTTTTTTTCTCTGCTAAAGTTTTTTATTTTTATGTGGTTGAATTTCAGATTTTTTTCTTAATGGCTTCTGAGTTGCAGTAAGAAGGATCTTCCTCTCAGGTTATAACACCATCAAATCATTGAATACCTGTACTTACAATATGCTGTGCACTCTTGAAGGAACTGTTGGCCTGTTCAAATACAAGTTAATGTCTAGGCTCTTGTGGAGCTTATGTTTTTAGGCAGGGGGCATTTAAAATAAGAGCAAATAAATTCTAGAAATTATGCCAGAGATGATGAGTGCTATGAAGAAAAATAAAGCACTGTAATGGGATGTAAAAGAGTGGGGGGTGCTATTTCAGGTGATTGGATCAGGAAAAACCTCTCAGGAGGTGACATTTGGAAAGGGTTACTAATTGAAATGAGAGTGAACCATGAGACTATCAAGGAGAATAATCTTACAGGCAGAAGGACAGCAATTGGACAGGCCCTGGGGTGGGTGCATACTCAAGGGTGTTTGAGGAACAGCAGAAAATCCATGCGGCTATAGTGGAGTTTTTCAGGATAAGAGGCTGGTAGGAAGGAAATTGGAACTGTAGCCTGGGGCCAGATCATACAAGCCCTGGTGAGGACTTTGGATTTCATTTTGAGTGTGATGTGAAGTTATTGGAAGGGTTAAAAAGACCAGGAATTGCATGATCTGATATATCATTAAAAGGATTACTCAGGCAATTGAATGGAATAAATACTACGAAGGGTAAGAGCAGAATTGGGAGCTACTAGAGTGACCTAGGCAAGAGATGATGATGAAGGTAATTAAAGATGTGGAATAGCTGTTTTAGTCCATTTGTGTTGATGTAAAGGAATACTTGAGGCTGGATAATTTATAAAGAAAAAAGATTTATTTGGCTTACAGTTCTGCAAGCTGTACAAGAAGCATGGCACCAGCATCTGCTTGGCTTCTGGTGTGGGTCTCTTGCTGCTTCTACTCATGACAGAAGGGGAAAGGGAGCTGGCATGCAGAGATGACATGGTGAGAGGAAAGCAAGAGAGGAGGAGGAGGTGCCAGGCTCTTTCCAACAACTAGTTCTCATGGGAACTAAGAGCAGTGCCCCCATGACCCCAACACTCCTTACCAGGCTCCACCTCCAACAATGGGGATCAAATTTTCATCTGAGACTTGGGACAAACGTGCCATATCCAAACCATAGCAAATTGATCTTTGTATTTTATGTAGCAGGAAAATGATGTAACCTTATATGCATACTGTAATATTATTTGTTCTCTTTATTTACTTACATTTTTCTACCTCTGTTATGTATTTCTTAAGGTAGAGTTTACAGGGGCCACTTTAAATATTCTAGGTGTATACACAAGGCCTTCTGTGAGACAATTATAATATTTTAAAACTTAATATCTGTTCATATAAGTATTTTGTATGTTTCTATGGTCTCTAAGATATACTTAACCAATATTTATAGTACCTTCTAGATTTTTTTCTAGCTATATATTATTTTCTGGTAAATACTGTTATAACTTGAATTAGTATTCCTTAAAATCCTGCTGTTTACATATCTACTCATATCTCTTCCTTTCCCCAGTGTAACTAAACAGATACATACAGCATCTTTCTTACTACGTTGGCTTTTGTTGCCCAATTTAAAAAATTCTAGCTAATCCTAACTTTTAGTACTTAATGTATTTAAAGTACTGATCCAAGTGCTTTGACTTTATACTCTCAGTTAATTTTTTCCAACAACCTTATGTGATAGTTATTACCATTATGATCCCCATTTTGTGGTTGAGAACTCTGAAGATTAAGAGAGACTTAGTAATTTGCCTATGGTCACACAGTGTGAGGCCATGGTCAGTCTATGAACCAAATGTCATGCAATACATAAAGAACACAATTATTTGGTACTGGGGCAGATTTTGGTACCTGGCTGTTGGAAAAATCTCAGTAACTAGGTGGATTTATTTTTTTTAAAACAAACTTAGTGGTTTTTGTTGTTGTTTTTGTTTATTTATTTATTTTTTGAGTAGGAGTCTCACTCTGTCACCCAGGCTGGAGTGCAGTGGCACGCTCACAGCCACCACAGCCTCAACCTGCTGGGCTCAGGTGATCTTTCCACCTCAGCCTTCCAAGTAGCTGGAACTATAGGCATGCACCATCACGCCTGGCTAATATTTTTTATTTATTGTGGAGACGTCCCACCAAGTTGCCCAGGCTGGTCTCAAACCCCTGGACTCACACAATCCTCTTGCCTCCACCTTCCAAAGTGCTGGGATTACAGGCATGAGCCACCACGCTGGCTTTTTTTTTTTTTTTTTTTAATCAAACAACTACTTTTAAAAATTGTTTGGTGGCTACTGTGGGCCTTTCCTTCAGTCCTATTGATGGGCAGGTTCTATTCCATTATCTCTCACAGACCTAAATGTAACTTGTTTGGAGTACAAGTAGGAAGCTGATTATAAAATGTGTCATCTTATTTCTGTATAAATTGCATTCCAGTGTTGCTATTTTAAAAGAATCTTGGAATAGAGTAAATACCAATAAATACTTGGAGTAGAGTAAAGACTAACAGTTTTTTTTTTATATTCTTTTAGGACCATCTGAATCTGATCATTTTTCTCATAACCTGAGAGGAGTAATCCCACGGAGTTTTGAATATTTATTTTCCTTAATTGAACGTGAAAAAGAAAAGGTAAACTCACTGTAAAAATAAAGTTGTTCTATAGAATGTCTAATTTTGAGTAGTCAACTACTAATAATTAGCTCATGATACATGGAAGGGTATGGATGGTACTCTACAATGTGGATAGTCTAGTATGGTACAAAAAACCCTTTAATTCTTTTTTTTTTTTTTTTTTTTTGAGAAAGCAGGAGTTTATTAAGAAGACCAAAAAGCTCCCAAGCAAGAGGGGACCTGAAAGAGGGTTGCCCACATTTCAATTCTTAAGATAAAATTAAGGATTCTGAGTTCTAAATTTCAATCTAATTGAGTTTTTTGCCTATAAAACATGCATCACCCAAGTTGCTGGTTTATAAAAAAGGAAAGTAGTACTTCTGAGGCTCTCAAAAGAAGATTTTACAAGAGAGGAAATATAAAAATCTCAACCAAGGAAAATCAGATACATTAAGCCCCATCAGATGCTACCTGCATATAGACTCACAGGTGACTATAGGTGTCCCTAGATTCTCATGACATTCTTTGTAGCACCTGCTACTGTTTTCCCTTGATCTTCTTTCTCCACATGTGGTGCAGCTTCATCATCCTGGGGATGTGATCTTTCTTCTTTGCATTGACTCCCAGTTTGGGTCATTCTCACAATAGTGCATCTTTAGCTTGGTCAATTCCAGTCTTAGAACCATTAGTGTTATATGTTCCATTACTTGTGTACCAAGAAAACATATAACATTAGTTAAACACTCCTTTACAGAAATTTTCTATCCGTAACATACAAATTGCATGGCAGTAAAATAATTAAGTTTGGCACCATGCATTTTGTAGTTAAACATCGTATAGTCTTTTAAATTGTTTTCAGTCTTTTAAAGAGCATAATACTTGTTTTAAATAACTTTACGAGGAAGTCCAATATACAATGCAGACAAAAATGAAATTGGCCAACTAAACTGCTCAATTCCCATCTGCCTATCTTCACTCGGGTGTCTTTAGAGACTTCTAGTGCTCCTTGGCCCACTGTTTGCTGCTTTAAAATATACTGTGCTGAACTAGTTATCTAGACTTTTAAAAACTGGCTTTTAGGTATCTTATATTGTATTCAAGGATAATATTGGGTTGATGCATAAGTTTGTAGTGTTTTTTGCTGTGGCCAAAATTTTTTTAAAAGCCTAATGGTCTTCCTAAACATGGAGAATCACTTAGGACAAAGCGACCCTCTTTGAAACAACAAAACCATTTTCTTGCCGTGCTTTCCCTTATGGCATTCCTTGCCCCCTGTACACAGCACAAATATTTCTAGTTGCTTCTGCTGCCTTTACTCCTCTGTTAAACAGAAGAATGTGTTGGAAGTGCTTGTTTCTGGTTTTTTGGGGTTTTTTTTTTGAGTTGGAGTCTCACTCTGTTGCTCAGACTGGAGTGCAGTGGCCGCTCCTGGCCACCGCAGCCTCAACCTGCTGGGCTCCGACGATCCTTCCGCCTCAGCCTTCCAAGTAGCTGGAACTACAGGCGTGCGCTACCACACCCGACTAATTTTTTTTTATTTTTATTGTAGAGATGAGGTCTCACCAAGTTGCCCAGGTGGGTCTCGAACCTGCAGGCTCAGGCAATCCACTCACCTCAGCCTCCCAAAGCACGGGATTACAGGCTGAGCCACCAAGCCCAGCCAGTATTTGTTTTTTTCCCGGATGACACTCTATCTTCTTTAGCCCACAAATGACACTAATTTTCTTCAAATCTGCAAAATGCAAGGTGTATTCACAAGCACAATATTGTCACTCCAAATGAGAAATGACACACGATATATTCTCAACATCACAGTGTTGCCATGTCAGAAACATGCTGTGAACTTATGCATCAACTTAATATTTTAGAAAATTTATATTTTGTGAAGCAAGTACAAGGTTAATGTTCATGAAAGCTAGGAATGAACACATGAAAATAATGTGTCTAAACAAGGCTTCTCTTTTACAGGCTGGAGCTGGAAAGAGTTTCCTTTGTAAATGTTCCTTTATTGAAATCTACAACGAGCAGATATATGACCTACTGGACTCTGCATCAGCTGGACTGTACTTAAGGGAGCATATCAAGAAGGGGGTTTTTGTTGTTGGTGCAGTGGAGCAGGTAGTAACCTCAGCTGCTGAAGCCTATCAGGTACCCTGCCATGAGTATTTTTTTGATGCTTAGGTAACAAGCATGCTCTGAAAGCAGCCCAATCTCAAAAAAGTAAAACTTGTGGTGCCAAAATATGTCATAAAGACAATACAGAATATTCAAAAGAACTAAAGAAAAAAGAATATGGCTATATTTTATAGATATCCCTTAGTTAAAATAGAATTTTGAATGGCTTGATTTTGCATTATTTTGGTGCTATTTATTCCAAGCAGGTACTCTTAAAAACCACCATGTGGTGACAGTTTACTAGTGTCCACATGTCTTCAGTGGTTTCTCCTGGGAGCTGCCTGTTTGAGGAGCTCCTGGAAACTCTGGCCTTTAAACCAGTTGGCTGTTCTCTTCTTTCTACCATTGATTGCTTGTTAGGTGTCAAAAGCACTAGTAGTGTCAAAAGCCATCTTCTTTTGATTATTCAGCTCAGGACAAACAAACCCCTTTACAAGAATTTACAAAACATTTTACTTACATTTTTATGGAATCTGATCTGGCCAGTTGATTTTAAACTGTTTTTTATTATGTAATATTTGATACATACAAATATTTCACATGCATATAAGTTAGCAAGCATAATGTTAAAGTGAACTTGCAGGAACCCATCAGACAATTTAAGCCCACATATCACCAAGACTAGCCTATTTACCTCTCTGTTCCTCCCCATCCCATATCCTTGGCTCCTCCCCAAAATTAAGCACTATGTTGAATGTCATTATCATTTTGTTCCACTTTTAAATCCCATATTTATGTATATATTAATATATTGGTTTTATCTGTTTTTGAGTTTGAAAAAATATGTTTAACTTACTATGACTTAATTAGCTCAACATGGTTAAATTCAGATGAAATTCATCTGTTTTGTATTACATTTCTTTTCATTGATGTATAATATTCTATTATTAATTTATCCTTTCATTTCAACAAGTCTTCAGATTCAAATTGTCTAAACTGAGACTCCCCCAATAAGAGATAGGCTTGTACATGCAGCCTAGTATGTGTATTCATGCTGGGTTTTTTACTGAAATTACATTGTAATTAAGCATCTCTTCATAATTTTTTACAATGTTCAGTCCAGGCATGATCAGTCCAGGCATGAACATGGTAAATCTTTTCACTTATTTAGGTCTTTAATGTCGTGCAATATGATTTTAATAATTTTCACCATAAAAGTTTTACATATTTTTTGTTGACTTTATTCCAGTGTGCCTTATGTTTCCAGTTGCTCTAATAGTCTCTTTTAAAAATTACATTTTCTGTTTGGTGTGTATAGAAATGCAGGTGATTTTTATAAAATGCTTTTATAATCAGCCACCTTACTAACTATCTTATAAAATCAAGAATGTGTGTTAAATCTTGTCTGATGCTTTTTTTTTACATCTGTTGAGATGATTATGTGGTTTTCATCTTTAACATGTTAACATGTTAAGTACCAGAATAGGTTTGTTAGTCTTTTGTTTAATATTGATATAGTTTGGGTGTTTGTTTCCTCCAAATCTTATGTTGAAATTTGATCCCCGGTGTTGGAGATGGGGCCTGGTGGGAGGTGTTTGGAGAATGAGGGAAGATCCCTCATGATTGGCTTGGTGCCCTTCTTGTGGTAATGAGTGAGTTCTCACTCTGTTAGTTCACAGTGAGAGCTGGTTGTTTAAAAGAGCCTGATATCCCCTTCTCTCTTTTGCTTTCACTCAAGCCATGACTTGCCATCTCCCCTTGCCTTCCACCATGAGTAAAAGCTGGTGCCATGTAGGACCATGAGCCAAGCAAACCTTTTTTTTTTTTTTTGAGTCAGGGTCTCACTCTGTTGCCCAGACTGGAGTGCAGCCGCTTACCACAGTCTTACTTTCTGGGCTTTAGCAATCCTTCTACTTCAGCCTTCCGAGTAGCTGGGACTAAAGGTGTGCACCACCATGAACAGCTACTTTTTAAAATGTTTTGTAGAGATGAGGTCTCACTATGCTGCTAGCCTGGTCTTCAACTCCTGGACTCAAGCATAAATCTCTTTTCTTTATAAATTACCCAGCCTCAGTCTGTAGCAACGCAAAACTGACTAATACAAGTATTTTCATCTCTCTTCAGAAGAGTTCAATCTGTAATTTCCCCTTGTCCTATTCTTCTTGTGAGAAGATTTTAAACTACAAATAAGAATTATTTTATTTTACTTCATCTTGGGGGGTCAGTGTTAGTAAGTTATGTATTTCTGGAAATTTTTCCATTCTTAGTTTTCAAATATATTGGCATAAAGTTGCTCCTAGTGTTCTCATTTTAAAAATCTTCACTATAACTGCCATTTTGTTTCATTTTTACATAGTTGATACTGTTTATATGGCTTACTTTTTAAAATTTTCTTTGTTTTTACTTTTTTATGGATTTATCATGCTTTTCTTTTACCAACTTCATAAGCTGGATGTTTAGCTCATTTTGTCCTTTCTTTTGTGATATAACTGTGTAATACTATAAATGTACCTAATATTTCTTTAGCTTCACACAAGTTTTCATTGTTCTAAATGAGAGAGAAATAGAGGAATAAAAACAAGTAAGACAATTTTTTACACAAGTTTTAGTGAATCAGTGAGTGATAGTAGTCACACTGGTGGTAGGTTAAATCAAAAAATAAATATTTGCAAAGGGAAAATTGTCGGGAGCACCTTCTGCCACCATACAATTCAAAAACAAACAATAGCAAATATGGGGGAGACTCACCAAGAGTTTCATACTGCATCATTCATTATGCCGCATTTGTATGATTATTGTATACTGTATGAATTTTTTAAACTATCATTCTTATTCACTTATTTTCCACACACTTATTCCAGTTCAGGGTTGCAGTTGGTGGGAACCAACCCTAGACAAGTTGCTATTTCATTATAGATGTGCGTGCACACACACACACTCTCTCACAGTTACACTGCACACTCAGACTGGAATAATTTAGATGTGCCAGTTCTATTACTGCACACACATCTTTGGGATGTGGGAGGAAACCAGAGTACCCAGATAAAAGCCCATGCAGACTTGGGGAGAATGTGCAAACTCCACACAGACAGTGGCCCTGACTGGGAATTGGTTTTTTTTTTTCCTTATCAATGTCACAATAAAGGTTGAATGAAATTATGTGAAGGACCTTCTATAGACTGTTTTATTAGGTGCATATACGAGTATAGAGTAGTTTATCTTCCTTTGATTTAAATTTATAATTTTGCATTAACCATGTACTTTCCTATCAACAAATCTTGCTTTACAAATCCCTTTGCTTGATTTTCATATACTACTCAGCATTCTTTTGATTAGGATTTGCCTGGTATGTTTTCCGGTCAGTCCTTCTGTATCTTAATGTTGTGTGTCTTATAAACCACATAGCTAAATACACACACACACACACACACACTTTTTTTAAACCACTCTAGACAGTGTCTTACCTTATTTATTTACATTAATATGATTGCTGATATTGTTGGACTGGTTTCCACTATCTTCCTTGGTGTTTGTCTGTTTTACTTAATGCTTTTTTCTCTTTTCTTGCCTTTCTGCTTTTGATCCAGTATACAGCATGGTTTATTGAAAAAACTTTCTTTTTCCCATTGTATTGTCACCACATATTTGAAGATCAATTGGCCATACATGGAT
This sequence comes from Tarsius wallacei, assembly GCA_963574415.1. NCBI lineage: Eukaryota > Metazoa > Chordata > Mammalia > Primates > Tarsiidae > Tarsius > Tarsius wallacei. The sequence continues at coordinate 20,697 of CAUYQG010124450.1, read as the reverse complement.
GGGTTTATATCTGACTCTCTTCTGTTCCATTGATCTCTACATCTCTTCACCAATACAAAGCTGTCTTGGTTGTTATAGCTTGTTGCTGAGTAGTGTTTTGAGATCAGGTAGAGTAAGTTCTCCAACACTGTTCTTTTTAACAATTAATTTGACAACCAGCTTATCAATTTCTACAAAAAAAAAGCTGCTGGGCTTTTGAGTGGGATTGTGTTGAATCTACCAATCATTTTTGGTAGAATTGACGTCTTAATACTGAATCTTCCAATCCATGAACATTCACCAAGTGTTTTTTGTTTGCATTTTGATTTTGTATAAGTATTTAGGCAAAATGCTTGTATTTTTCCTTCTTATGTTGCACAAGACAGCATGCTGTGCTACTTTTACATCTTGCTTTTTTTGTTTGTTTGTTTGTTTTTTGAGTCAAGGTCTTACTTTGTTGCCCAGACTGGAGTACAGTAGCACAATCGCGGCTCACTGTAGCCTTAAACAGGTACATTAGGTACAAGCTATCCTTCTGCCTCAGCCTCCCAAGTAGCTGGAACTACAGGCACATGCCACCACGCCTGACTATTTTTTGTAGAGACAAGATCTCACTATGTTGCCCAGGCTGGTCTTGAACTCCTGGACTCAAGCAGTCTTTCTACTTCAGCCTTCCAAAGTCCTGAAATTACAGGCATGAGCCACCATGCCTGGTCTACACCTGGCTTTTATGCAGATAGTCATATTTGGGGATTTTTCCCATGTTTGAGGAACTCTTTTGTTTTCTGCCTCTGTGTGAATGTATCATTATTTAATATTTAATATATAATATACATTATTTAATGTTATGAAAAGGAAGCATGAACTACTGTCCAGGAAATATAAAATATACAAATAATTTCATTTTTATACAGTGGCTGGTTAATAGAAAGGTTTATGACAGCTAGTATTTATTGAGTGTAGGTGCCAAGCACTGTATTGGCTTCTTTTGTATAAATTATTTTACTTAATTTTCAATATACTTTTTGAGGTAAGGATACTAATTTCCTTGCATAATGAACATTTGTATAACTAACCCTGAACTGTACCCCACAGTTTTACAATAAAAAATTTTTTTTTAAAAAAGGATACTAATTTCCCATTCTACCCTATATATACTGTGGCACTCAAAATGTGGTTTCTGAGCGTCATCTGAGTGCTCATTTAAAAATGCAAGATCTCAGGACCCACCTCACACTGAGTCAAAATCTGAATTTTTATCAAGATCTTTAGGTGATTCATGCACATAAAACTTAGTGATGTTCTGCTCTATATGAATGAGGTAGGTACCCTATTCCCGTTTTACAAATATGGAGGCCTGAGCCTTGAAAAAGGTTCAACTGGCCCCAGACCACACCTAGTAAATAGTGGAGCCAAGGTTTGAACTCGTGTTCATCTGATCCAGAGACTGCCTCTGTCTTCGTGTTTCCTGCTTGCCATAGGGAATAGCGACTCTGAATTCGGCACATCTTGCATTGTAATTTTCACTCTTTTTTTCTTTTGTCTGTACTCTCACTACTTAGACCTAGTTATCAAAATATGCTACCTACAGTAAAATCCAGTGTAACATTTATTTATTTGTTTAGAGACAGAGTCTAGCTCTGTTGCCCAAGCTGGAGTGCAGTGGCACAATCATAGCTAACTATAGCCTCAAACTTCTGGCCTCAAGCAATTCTCCTGCCTTGGCCTCAGTGTAACTTAATTAGCCCAAGCATTTTTTTCCTCCCCACCAAACTACTGTTTTAAAGGGGTTTTTATTATCCTTTGTAGAATTAGATGGAATATTATCTTGAAATAAGCTCTTCAGTGGCTTTAGGGGCTATGGGGGTGAGTTATTAGTTATTACATCCCTCTTTGTAGACTAGAACTGACAAAACTTTGGGCTTGAAGATAATTTAGAGATTTTTCTTGTCCAACATTCTCATTATCTAGGTAAAGAAAGATATTCGCAGAAATTTTGTGATTAACATTAAATTAACGTAAATAAAAGATGGCAAAACCAGTTCTAGATCCTATGCTTTCTGCTTTCTAGTTTGGAAAAGGAACACAAAGGAAAGTAAAGTTTTCCATTTGCCTAGGTGTTGTCTGGAGGATGGAGGAACAGACGTGTGGCATCAACTTCGATGAATAGAGAATCCTCTAGATCTCATGCAGTCTTTACAATTACAATAGAGTCAATGGAGAAAAGCAATGAGACTGTAAATATACGAACCTCCCTACTCAACCTCGTGGATTTAGCAGGATCTGAAAGGCAAAAAGATACCCACGCAGAAGGGATGAGGTTGAAGGTAAGAATGAAATTATAGTCTTCTACCTGTGTGTGAATTCTTTCTAGAGGTCAGTACCGTCAAGCAGTGCATACTGAAGTGTCAGTCTGCATATACGACAGGAGTCCCATAAGGGTATAACGGCTATACCATATAACATAGGTGTGTAGTAGGCTACTCCATTTAGGTTTGAGTCACACTATGAAGTCCACATGATGATCAGATTTCTTAATGACACATTTCTCAAAGTATATCCCTGTTGTTAAGTGATGTATGATGTACAAAGCTAAGTGTTTTTGAGAACTGCAAAGAAATAAGAAATTGCTCCTATCAGAAGGGAGCAGAGATTTTTGTTGTTGGGTAGGGACAGTAAACATAAATGGGATATGGCAAGTCTTGATGCCAGGGAGGATTAATGATATAAGAGGCTGCAGGGATCAGAGGAAGAAGGGTGTGCCTGAACTGCTTATGGGAAGTATTGAAAAACAGTAGTTCTTGAGTTGTCATCTCAAAGGGAAAAGGATTTGAGTGGCAAAGAGAGGAACAGGGAACACATGCCTGGCAGGGAGATATCTCAAGAGTTGTGGTTGCAGAGTGAGTGTGGCATTTGACATCTCAGCATGGATCAGTGGATGAGTTGGTTAGAAAGGCAAGCAGGCTCAGATCATCTAGGACCAGGAGTGCCATAAGAAGTTCTTACTCAACTCTCCAAACACAGGAAAACATTTGAAAATGTTAAGCAAATTAATGATTCCATAAAGAAAGCCTGTTTTATAGAAACAGCCATCTGACCCACCATAGCCAGATTCAAGAGGGGAGAGACTACACAGAAAGGAGACCAGTTGTGTGTATAGTAGTATTTCAAGTGTAAAGGGTTAAGGACCTAGTCCTAGGCTAAGATATTAGCAGTGGGACCAGAGGCTCTATGTAATATGTATTGTCAGTATGCATATGTGTATTATAATATGAATTGTCAATAAATTATGTGTGGATTCAATAGTTTAGGATATATGAGGGGGGCCCCCAAAAACTGAAATTATGGCTGTTGGGAGTGGGTTATTAGTTATCATACCTTTATACCTTTAATTATTAAAGCATTTTTTTAAATGCCCATTAATGCACTACTCTACTTTTTTTCCTCTGGTCTTTTCTGGTTTTTTACCTGTACATCAATTTTTAACTATTACAGTTATGAAATGACTTTTTTCTTTGCATGTTTTTGTGTATGTCTTCTTATACTAAAATTACAATGTTGGCTGGGCGCAGTGGCTCATGCCTGTAATCCCAGCACTTTGGGAGGCCAAGGTGGGAGGATCACTTGAGCCCAAGAGTTCAAGACCAGCCTGGGCAACATGGTGAGACCTCGTTTCTAAAAAGAAAAAAGTTAATCAGCCAATCAATAAACTAAAATATAAATGAAGTAAAATGACAATGTTATGGCCAGGCATGGTGGCTCACATCTGTAATCCTAATGCTTTGGGAGACTGTGATGGGAGAATTGCTTGAATCTGAAGTTTGAGACCAACCTGAGCAACAAAGCTGGGCAACAAAACCCTGTCTCTAAAAAAATGAAGTAAAAAAATTAGCAGGGCCTGGTGGTACACACCTGTAGTCCTAGCTACTTGAATGGCTGAGGTGGGAAGATTACTTAAACCCGGGAGTTTGAGTCTGCAGTGAGATATCATCATGCCACTGCACTCTAGCCTGGGCAACAGAGTGAGACCCTGTCTCCTAAAGAAAAAAAAAAGTATATTACAGTGTACACCAAATAGGAAAAGTTTGGGAATAGTTGAGCACTTTTTTTTTTTTTTTGCTGAAAAGTTAGTTGTTTTTTATTAATATTGTCCCTGACTAGCCTTTCCATCCAAAATTGTAACTCTGCTAGATGGTATATTTTCACTCAAAACATCAAAAAGTAACCAGTGCACCTAAATCGTTTTATTTTTCCTCAACCCCTTAGGAAGCAGGTAATATAAATCGATCATTGAGCTGCCTGGGCCAAGTGATTACTGCACTTGTTGATGTGGGTAATGGAAAACAGAGACATGTGTGCTACAGAGACTCCAAACTTACTTTCTTACTACGGGTAAAGTAGATCATGGGGTTCCTGGGCTCTTTTTGGTTATGCCCACTAAGGTTTGTAGTGGGACAATTAGCCTTGGTGGCAAGAGTATACGTTTTCTTTGCTTAAAAAGATCTTATGATTTCTAACCTGAAAACCATTACCATTAAACAGGATTCCCTTGGAGGTAATGCCAAAACAGCCATAATTGCAAATGTTCATCCTGGATCCAGGTGTTTTGGGGAAACCCTGTCAACTCTGAATTTTGCTCAAAGAGCCAAGCTGATTAAAAACAAGGTAAAATACTCGAGTATACTTTCTTAAATAAATGAGAAAAATACTTACACTTGCAATTGCCATTTTTGTGATTGCCCTAATAGCAACATTAACTTCTATTTATTTCTCTGCTTATCTTATTGTATGTAAGATTTCTGTTTTATCTTTCCTAGCCTTCTGTATCACACATGTAACTAGAGATCTACATTAGGTCTTATGGTTGTTATTGGTTGATTAGTTTTGTCTTAAGGAAGAGCAAAGTAAGTTTGTGGGGCTTTCTTTCTACCAACAACCAATTAGTCAGTTCTGCAGCAGACATCAGCTGAGTGTCCTCTAATTCTGTTCTAGTCTGACACTATCTACCTGGAGATGGAGTCAGATCTCACAGGTTAAGGGCTGACTCTCACAAGACCTCTGATGCCAGTTGCAAGCCCCAGGGCATTTTATCTGTGCTTTAGGTCTATAACCAGCTATAAATTGGAGGTCCATGTTACTGCTTCCCCTGGGTAAATCAGAAGAAGATAGGTCTTGTCATTTGTTTTATTTCCTTGGATTATGGTTCCTTGCTGGGGTATTAGTCATTAAAGCTTCCTGACCCTGAGTATCTTGTGACTTGATAGTAGTCTTCAGAGATTGTAAAACTGCAGTGATAATTAGAATTATGATGTCATCAATGTGACAGTGATGTCAGAAGTACAGTAGTACCTTGTAATGAGGTTGGCCATAGAAATCAGAAGCAATTTTAAATGACTTCTTAACACATAAAACAACAAAACCAAGAGCCTTCTACTAGTTACTATCAATGGTATGTTCCCTTGCTGCTGCCTCTCAGTGGAAAGTGCTCGGAGTGCACTTGTTTAAGGATGAGCTGTTTAAATCTTTCCCAGTGAGCAAACTCACCGAAGACAAAAAGACTGGGGAATTGGGGTGTTTTTTCCTCATGGAAGTGTTGGGTATTTCACAACTGGGTTCCTTTGACCTGTTTGGGACTCGGCTGTTGGCACTTGTTATTACCCTTTAGGTTTTGTGAGCCTTTTTAAAGATTGGTTTTTTAATTAATAAACTTTATTTTCCATGCGATGTGTTTCACCGCAGACCTTTACCAAAAGTACAGAGAAATCCCATATATTCTCTGTGCCCATGCACGTACAACCTCCCCCTTACTGCTATCTTGCACCACAGTAGTACATCAGTTATGGGCCTTTTAACCTTTTAGAAGTTGTCTTAAATAAGACTTTTCTTTTTGAAAATAAAGATTATTTATTGTGGAAAAAAAGAAATGGGACTGTCAAACCAACCCCTCCTTTTAGGAGGACTATTAAACAACAGAGGGATGGATTCCTCTGGAAAGGGTTGTTTCTGCCAAGCTGATGGAGCTTGAGCCAGCCCTGCAAGTCATTGTGCACTTAGAGGTTAGTCTCCTTCACCCTAGAGAGAAAGACAGAGAGGAAATGACACCCACTCAGGTGTTTGCTCTTCTTAGTTGGGGGGGGTAAGAAGAAGCTGTGCTTCTCAGAGGGAAGGAAGTGTTAAGTGAACACACTCAGATCTTAAAGGTGACTCAGCCTAAAAGCCCAGGGCTAGTCAATAGAGCTGGGAGGAATGTGGGAGTTTAGGGGAGGAGTGGCTAGGGAGAGGAGAGCCCAGCTGGTGCTGCTCTCTCTGGCTCTAGGTATGAAGGCACAGGAGAAGGATGCTTCCTACTCCAGCACACTGTGATTCCGGTGGCCTTTTGACTATTTGTGAGATGGAAGTGAAGTTTTGTTTGATGTTCATCACTCCAAATCATACCAAAAATTATAAACACAAAATAATTATTCAACAGGCAGTGGTAAATGAAGACACTCAGGGAAATGTGAGCCAGCTCCAAGCTGAAGTGAAGAGGCTCAAAGAACAACTGGCCCAGCTGACTTCAGGACAGATACTACCAGAAAGCTTTCTGACCAGAGGTGGGATGAGCACAGTGTCTTTTGTCTTGGGGAAGACCGGGTACAAATAATAGCATAAAAGCCATCCAGTGGTGGAGAGACACAATTCAATAAGGTTACCCAAATTTTTCCACAAGTATCTCTTTCTGTTTATTTACCTCTTTCTGTTTATTTCACATATATAAATAAGTACATGATGCTTTGTTTGTAATCAGATACAGATACCATAGGCATTGAGTTCTGTGAGATACGGTGGAAAGAGGAATTAAAATGAATTTGACTAATTCATAATAAATGCTAAGAAGACTAATTTCATTAGATCTACTTCTAAGATTCTGTTATAGCATATATAATCTGTATTTGTTCACTGAATCAGACAAGAGACTTATTTTTCTTCAAAGAATAGTTAATGAGAATGAATTAATTTGAGATCTAGAAAACTAGGAAGATGAATTAGATTATAAGAGGTGTACAGCACCCTGGGACTTTCCCAATTTTTTTTAGATCCACTTCTAATTTTGTTATACAACATGTAATCAATTACATATGTTAACTAAATAAAGAGAAACTTATTTTTCTTTGAAAAACAGCTAATATGTGGATTGGGTTAATTTGGAATTTATAATCAAGTAATGATAGTTTGGTTCTTTTTCAGTTAGTTGAGAGCAACTAATTAAAGCCAGTCTGTTTTAGCTCATTTCTTGGTTTTAAAGTTTGAGAAAATTTTTTCCCCCTTTCCCTTTCTGTCTTACTGGACCAATTACAGACAAAGAGAAGACTAACTACATACAGTATTTCCAGGAGGCAATGTTATTCTTTAAGAAATCTGAACAGGAAAAGAAGGTAAGAAATTGAATTAGTAATAAAGAGGACTCAAGATATTTTAGGCCTTCACGACATGGTCTTTATTGGCTTGCTGAGTGAAATAAGTGGTTCCAGGTCAATAAAGAAAGTAGAGGAATGCTGTGAAAAATCTTATTTTGCCTTTAAGATTAAATTTGAAGTTGATATTTTTTACTGCATTTATGAAAGTCTAGGGAAGTTGAATTAGTTTTCATGTTTAACCAAATTGTGAATTTCTTAAGTCTCTGATAGAAAAAGTTACTCAATTAGAAGACCTCACCCTCAAAAAGGAAAAATTTATTCAGTCCAATAAAATGATTGTGAAATTCCGAGAGGATCAAATAATACGGCTGGAGAAGCTCCACAAGGAATCCCGGGGAAGTTTTCTGCCTGAGGAGCAGAATCGTTTGCTCTCAGAATTAAGGGATGAGATTCAGACTCTGCGAGAACAAGTGAGTTCATGGCATTTGTAGTATTTCTAAGAATAAGAGAAGGTCAAAGCAAATCAAAATTTGACACCAAGTACTTGTTCTTTAATACAGTGGAAGTTGTTTTAAATGAATTCAGTTGAAAGTATGATTGCATAATTTCTTCCCTCACCTTTTCAACATAGTTAGAGGGAAGAGAAAAGAAAAGGGAAGAATCTGTGGTCATGACTACATAGCACACAACCTTAGCAGGCCACGCAGAATTTGACCCCAGGGGGCAGTTGTGATTATCTGAATCAGGAGACTCTGTAGAGTTTATTCTTTTAAAGTTTTTTTGTTGTTTTCTAGGGAGGATAGATAGGTAATACAGGCACATTGTGGGGAAAAACCCAAAATCTGTTTTAAGCTTTTTGTGTATCTTTCCAGAGCTTTTAATGCATATTCCAACTAACATGGATAGATATTTTTACTTTTATTTCTCTTACACACTTTTCTGCACCTTGTCTTTTTCAGTTAATGTATTTTAGAGGGCAGTTCAATGTTGGTCAACAGAGAATTTCCCTATTCTTTTTAGTGTATTGATTTAACCAATCTCCTTTGCATGAAAAGCCTGCCACAATGTACACCCATGTGCTTCTCTCATAGGTACCTAGGCAAAAGTTTCAAGGGTCTAGACTCCAACGAAGAATAGCAGAATTGTAGGATGTGCATATTTTTAATCTAATCACAAATGCTAAGTTGCTGTCCACAGTGGTCGCAGCAGGATACCGTGAGTGGTACATGCACATACCTAGTTTTCTAATGGCTTTTTAGAGGGACTTGCTTACTAAGAAATATTTGTAAATATATAATGTGTGTGATTCTTTTGTGTCACAGATAGAGCACCACCCCAGAGTTGTAAAGTATGCTATGGAAAATCATTCCCTCAGGGAGGAGAATAGAAGACTGAGATTATTAGAGCCAGTGAAAAGAGCCCAAGAAATGGATGCCCAGACTATTGCAGAACTAGAAAAAGCTTTCTCTGAAATATGCAGCACAGAGAAAAATGACAAAAGTAAGAAATGATTGTTGAATACATGCCATGTAAGAAGGGGCTGTTTTAAAGAGCATCTGTAGTTTTTTGCAGTTAGAGTCTTTATTTCATCCTTCACTCCTGCTGTGCTAATTTTTTATATACATACTTATCCTTTTATGTTATAAAAAGGCATTTACTGAACATTTTTTCTCAGAAATCACACAGTAGTACACAATGTAGGCTAATCAACATAGCAAAAGAATTCATTATATTTCTCTTTTTTGATAAAAAGATTTATTCAGATATCTCTTAAATAGAATTTTTGGTTTAAAGTATTTGAAATTAAAAGTACTTAACTAATCAAAAAAATAAATGTTGAGTCAATGTGTTTATCAATGCAGTTAAGTTTTGTGCAATGTAAGAGATGGAGGTGTCAGACTCATGATCCACCCAGCACAGAATTTTGGTCCTGATGCTGTGATTACCAGTGTATACACTGTTAGTTACATGTTATTTTTATAAGTTTGCTCTTGCTGTATGAAAAGTATTTTATTTAGTACTAAAGCAAACTTACAGGCTTGTTAGCTATTGGTGTTAATACCCTGGGATTTGGTAATAAAGTCTGTGCTTGTACCATTCTTAACTGTTGGTATTTTCATGATCTTTTATCATATTCAGTTTTGGCCTTTCTTTTTAGGTTGAAATTGAGAAAATTCTAATTTTTTTATTCTACATTCATAAAGAAGACTGTCTCTGGTTTTAAAACTTTTCTTCTCTAAGCTTTTTTGTATTCTGTTGTGACTAAGTAAAGGAATAAGATTTACAGTATTTAGACTGTGAAAAGATCAAAATTTTTATTTTTAATTTTTGAATTTTATTTTAAATTTTATTTTTGTAGAGACAAGGTCTTGCTGTGTTACCCAGGCTAGCCTCAATCTCCTGGCTTTAAGCAATTCTCCCATCTTGGCCTCCCAGAGTATTGGGATTACAGGCATGAGCCACTTTGCCCCACTGAGAGACTAAGATTTTTAGATGCAAAGCTAAGATCAGGTTTTCTGTTTTATTTCAACTACTTTTCTTTACAATGCTCTGTATATTGTTGGTTGTTTTGGCGTCAGTAGTACCTTCACTTATTACCTTCAAAAGATACTAATGGCAGTTTCTGGATGCCACTAATTTCAAAACATTTGTTATTCTCTAAACAACTTTTACGTGATCTTTTCCCACATGAAAACTCAGCAGACTCTCTTCAACATATTCACTCTTCTAAGCAATTCCTAAAAATTAATATTGTCTATCTGGTAGATGATACCAATTTTTTTCCATTTGTTACCCTATTTGTTTCTTTTTCTAAATAGTCCATTGACTGTTAACATAATCTGCTAGCATTAATTTCTGCAAGATTCAGCTGTTGATATTTCTGTATCTAGCCTTATGCATGTTGCACTCTAGTCATTGTTTGCTCCTTCTCATAATGGAAACAGTATTGCCTTACTTATTTGTCTCCATCCTGTGAACTCTCTGCTTCATAAACATGACTTCTAAGCCTCTTATGTCTCCTGCTATTATAAGTTCTTGCATTTTAGGGCCCATTTTCTAACTCATTCCTCATTTTTCCTCCTTGTGGCTCAAAATTGATACCTGCAGAAACTTAGAAAATGTGTTATATTATTTTGTTTTTCAAAGACTGAGGTTGTAAAGCATGCGCCTCTGGTCCCAACTACTTGGGAGGCTGAAGTAGGAGGATCACTTGAGACCAGAGTTTGAGGCTGTAGTGTGTGATGATTATGCCTGTGAATAGCCACTGCGTTTCAACCTGGTAATATAGTGAGACACCATTAAAAAAAAAAAAAAGACTGAGGTTGTTTCCTTTTTATCAGGTCAGCAAGGATTTTCTCCTAAAGCTCAGAAAGAACCATGTTCATTCACAAACACTGAGAAGTTGAAAGCACAACTCCTGCAAACTCAGACAGAGCTGAATAATTCAAAACAAGAATACGAAGAATACAAAGAACTAACTAGGTAAAGTGTAAATACACATATATGCATACCTATTTTTAGTGTTCATTCGCTATAGTGTTAATATTGACTATTTAATTGGGTATTTTACTTTAAATATTAAACTGTCACAGTAGCAACCATTTTGACATGGAAAAAAAGGTCTTGCTTCCAGCTCTTTAGTAATATATTTCATGAGGTAGATTAAACAACTGTTTTAAGCAATACTGTCCTGTTGAGAAGAGTGTTCATCAAACCTGCATAGTACATTCTTTATCTGGTTACCAAATTTAAATCACACTTGTTATGAAATAAATAAAGGTTTCTGGAAATTATAGCTTTGTTAATATTCTTGCTTGATCTTGTGTAAAAGAAAAGTCACATTCATATTATAACTAAGATTAATCCTACCCTAAAATATAAAGAAATGTATTAGGCTGAGGCAGGAGGATTACTTGAGCCCATGAGTTAGGACTCCCACCTGAACAACAAAGCAAGATCACGTCCCCACGCCTATAATCCCAGCACTTTGGGAGACTGAGGTGAGAGGATTGCCTGAACCCACTGGTTCAAGATCAGCCTGGGCAACTTGGTGAGACCTCACCTGTACAATAAATCAAAAAATCAGCTGGGCATGGTGGTGCGTGCCTATAGTTCCAGCTCCTTGGAAGGCTGAGGTGGAAGGATCACCTGAGTCCAGCAGCTCGAGGCTGCAGTGACTGTGAGCATGCCACTGCATTCCAGCCTGAGCGACAGTGTGAGACTCCAACTCAAAAAAAAATGTGTTATTATAGACATTTGGGTTTTTGACTTTGAGCTCCACCATTTCCTATTGAATCCCTTAAACAGTCATCAATCTCTGAGCCATATTTTACCCAAATGGAAAATGAGGGTAATAAACTGAGAGAATATCTCTGATTTAGAGATAACTGTAAAGTTACGTGAGTGTATAAACTGTAAGATACTATACAAATGTTTAGTATTACTTGTTACCTGAAATACTCGATTTTATAATATCTATTAGGAAAAGACAGCTAGAAATGGCATCAGAGCTTCAGTCTTTGCAAAAAGCGAATCTTAATCTTGAAAACCTTTTGGAAGCAACAAAAGCCTGCAAGCGGCAAGAAGTTTCTCAGCTGAATAAAATTCATGCTGAAACTCTGAAGGTAGGTAATCTGGAGCAATATTTCCATCTTAAATCAGTGCTATCTCATTTTATTAATAATAGGGAGAGTCTGCATTGTTTATCTCCAGACACAGAATCCCTTGCAAGTAGTTAACACCAGGGTCCCACTGGTCCTAGTGTTCTGAGGTGTACCTTCATTGGCAGAGTGAGATAGGAAAGCATTCAGCATTTGGAATCAAATTCTACTCTGCTACTAACCTTAGTCAGGATTTTCTAACGTCTGAACCTCATTTTTTTTCCTCTAAATTGGTAATGGAAGTAATTTGATTGCAGGGTTTTTAGAGCAGTGAGATAATTGATTAAATGCCTGCTATCTGGTGGATGTCAGTAAATGGCAGATGTCACTAGAATGTAACGTGCTCAAACCTTATAGTAGAATAAAAATTCTAAAGGCAAAGACCAGTAATGGATCACAGGTGGCACTGGGAATAACGGGAAGAGTTTTTTCTTTAAATAACCATAGCTGTCATAAAAGGGAGGAAAAAAATGTGTGAGCATCTGAGAATGAGGAGAGAGAAAGGGAAATACACAGGGAAAGCAAAAGGTGGAGAGGTTGATGATGATGGTGGCTATGGCTTTTGTATCAAACTCTCAGCAGGTTAAAAGAACTTAGCCAGATGTGATGGTGAGTCCTAGCTACTCAGGAGGCTGAGGCAGGCAGATTGCTTGAGCCCATGAGTTAGAACTCCCACCTGGACCACAAAGCAAGACCACGTCCCCCCCAAAAAAAGAAAAGAAAAAAAAACAAACAGCAGTGTTCCTTATGCATCTTAAACTTACAAAGTTTTTGTAAATAGATGTTTATTTGTAATGGTTATTTTGAGCAGTGATGCTTTTTTGTATCACGTAATGGAAGACTGCTTTTAAAAATAATTTTATTCATTTGAATAAGTAATTCACATGACTGAAATGTGTAAAGGTATAAAAGGTGTTCAGTGGCAGGTCTCTTCCTTTCTGCTATCCTTGAAGCCAACCAGGGTTCTTTCTGGAAGCAGTCAGTGTCACCAAGTCAAGCAGTGTTACCAAGTGTTTTCTTATTTCACACAAATATCATAATTAGTTGCATATCATTCTATAGTTTGGGATGTGTTTTACACCTATTTTAGAGTTTGTCTTATATCTGCAGGGAAAAAAGTTCCTTTGTTTTTGTTTTTTGGCTTTTAACTTGTTTTGGCGGTTGTACAAGAATCTATTTAATGGATATAATTTATTCAACCTGGAAAATGTTTTTTTAAATAAAGGTAAATTTTTGCTTTTTTAAAAAGGTGTCCTTTGAAATCTTGGTAGGAAATTACTTTAGAATACTTGCAGAATATTGCCATATGTTTTATAATCCTGTGTCTGTCACCCCTTAGCATAGTAGAATCATAGAACTTGAAGCACTGTGGCATTCTGGTTTAACTTCTTTGTTTTATAACAGAGCAAATAGGATTAAGAGAAATAGGAGGTTTGCCAAGAATGGCATAGCAATTAGATCCATTGGTTGTTGTTTGTTTTTAATTGTAAAAGTATTTTATGAATATATTCTCTTGGCATAAAAGAAATATATATATGCAAATTAAGATTAAGTTTCTTTTGAGCACCATTGCCAATCTCATTCTGATCTAGTCCTTTATCCCCCATCCCTCAAGGTAATTTTTAATCCTTTTTCTTAGCTTTTTTTTTTTTACAGTAAATATATAGGACTGAGAAACAATACATAGAGTTGTTTCACAGATTGTTTATTGTTTTACTTTTTAAAAAATAGTCATTCTACATGTTTTATTTTGCAATATGCTTTTGCCAGCTCAGGGATATGCCTTGAAGCTTTACTTGTTAGTACCTAGAGTACTATCTCATTTTAAACCTTGACTTCTATGGCTTATTTAGATGGTTTCCAGGGCACACATTCTCTGAGGTGTGTTCTTTTGAAGATGTGGTAGTCTTAGCATTTGAGCCAGTCCTGCTGAAGCTCCCTCCCAGTGGCTGCACCACGTGCCTTTCTAGTATTGAGGCACTCCTTTCCCGGTGCTGTCCACAGTATCTGGCATTGCCAGACTCTTTTTTTATTTTTATTTTATTTTTATTTTTTTGAGTTGGAGTCTCACTCTGTCACCCAGACTGGAGTACAGTGGCCGCTCCCGGCCACCGCAGCCTCGACCTGCTGGGCTCCGGCGATCCTTCCGCCTCAGCCTTCCAAGTAGCCGGAACTACAGGCGCGCGCTACCACGCCCGGCTAGTTTTTGATTTATTGTAGAGATGAGGGCTCGCCAAGTTGCCCAGACGGGTATCGAACCCGCGGGCTCAGGCAATCCACTCACCTCAGCCTCCCAAAGGTGTGGGATTACAGGCTGAGCCACCAAGCCCGGCTGCCAGACTCCTTAATGTTTGACAATCTGATATGTAAAAATGGGATCTTTTGTTTTGTTTTGTTTTGAGTTGAAGTCTCACTCTGTCACCTAGGCTGGAGTGCAGTGACACACTCATGGCCACCGCAGCCTTGACCTGCTGAGCTCAGGTGATCCTTCTGCCTCAGCCTTCCAAGTAGCTGGAACTACAGGCACGAGGAAAATGGGATCTTGTTAAGGTTTTGATTCTTATTTCCCTCCTTTCTAGTGTGGTCAAATATCTTTTCATATGTGCATGTTCATTTGTATATCCTTTTCCATGTAAAAAAGAACGCATTTTCCTATTGGCCATTTATCTTTTTCTTCTGATTTGTGGGAGTTTTATATAATTACTTTTTGCTATTTTATATACTGCCAATATATTCCTCTCATCATATTGCTTGTTTTTTATCTTTGCATGTGATGCTTTTGTTATATAGGAGTTTTTAAATTTTGTATAAGTAGGTTTAATGATTTTTTATTCTTGTGACTTTTGTGCCTTTAATTTTGCTTTTACATTGAAATGTTTGTGCATCTGCTGTTTTATTATTGAATGATATGAGAAAGATGTAACTTTTATTTTTATAATCCATATTTTTCTTACCAATTTGAAATTTTTACACAGTCATTTTATTTCTGGACTTTGTATTTTGTTTCAGTGTTCTATTTGTACATATGCTGTTTTAATGATCATAGCTTAATATATATATTTTTATATCAGATGGGGAAGTCTCTAATTTCCTTTTTTATTTTTTATTTTATTGAGTTGGGATGTCACTCTGTAGCCCCGACTGGAGTGTAGTGGCATGATCACAGCTTACCACAGCCTCAACCTCTGGGCTCAAGTGATCCTTCTGCCTCAGCCTCTTGAGTGGCTGGGACTATGGATGCGCAAGAATCAACCTGGCTAATTTTTTAATTTTTTGTTAAGGCAAGGTCTTGCTATGTTGCCCAGGCTGGTCTTAAACTTCTGGGCTCAGGCAGTTTTCCTGTCTCAGCCTCCCAAAGTGTTGGAATTACAGGTGTAAGTCACTGCACCTGGCCAATTTGTTCTCTTTTTAAAAATTTTCTCTTTTTGCATACTTGTTCTTTGTATGAAGTTAAGATATCAGCTCATCAAGTTTTATTTTAGAAAATTGTATTAGAATTCTGCTGGAGACTGTACTGAACTGATATATTTATTTCCACTTGGACATTTCTGTTGCTGTTTCTCAAGGACACTTTTTTCTTTTGATGAGCAGAATTCCAATTTTATCCTGTCTTTTAAAAAATTACTAAATATGCTCTTTTTTTTCTGTGTGCTAATGCTGTTTTCCATAATTAATTTTGTTCTGCAGATTATAACTACACCGACCAAGGCTTATCAACTTCGTTCTCGAGCAGTACCAAAATTAAGCCCTGAAACAGGAAGCTTTGGCTCTCTACACACTCAGAATTCTAGCATATTAGATAATGATATATTAAATGAGCCAATTCCACCTGAGATGAATGAACAAGCTTTTGAGGCCATTTCTGAAGAGCTTAAAACAATGCAGGTTAGTTTTAGAAAACTTAAATAATTAGATGTTCATTTAAATAAATTTGCTGTGTCTATTTTTAACTCTTTATAATTTGCAGTGTTGGGCCAGGCGTGGTGGTTCATGCCTGTAATCCCAGTACTTTGAGAGGCTGAGGTAGGAGGATTGCTTGTGACCATGGGTTAAAAAATAGCCTGGGTAACATAGCAAGACCCCCCCACACACACACACACAAAAATTAAAAATTGGCCAGGTATGGTAGCATGTGCTTTTAGTCCCAGCTACATGGGAGCCTGAGGCAAGAGGACTGTTTGAGCCCAGGAATTTGAGACTGCAGTGAACCATGATCATACCAGTGTACTCTAGCCTAGGTGACAGAGAGATCCTGTCTCAAAAATCAAAAACAAAACAAAACAAAAAAACCCCAGTCTGGAAGACATAGTGAGACCTTGTCTCTACAAAATACCAAAAAGTAACCCACTGTGGTGGCGCATGCCTGTAGTCCCAGCTACTCAGGAGGCTGAGATGGAAGGATTGCCTTAGTCCAGGATGTCAAGGATGCAGTAAGCCGTGATCATGTTATTACACTCCAGCCAGGACAACAGAATGAGACCCAGACTTGGTTGGGGGGGTGGGGAGGGGATTGCAGTGTTCAAACCTGCTTAAAATTGAACTTATATATTTTTAAGTGTGGGTATGTAAACATTCTGGTTTAGAAATCAGCCCACTCTTAGTTTCTTTTTTTTATTTGCTCAGCAAATAAATTTGAAGATTCTCCAATCTTCATGAACTTTGGTTTCCTTGTGTCTAAAATGACCAGTTGGCCACTAGCTTCAAATTTCAAAACCAGCTTATATGGCACAATGCTATCAAAAGAATCTTATTACAGATAAAACTTGACAGTTTTTATTGTATTTGGAAATAACATGAAAATTTATTATTCCACAATTCTTGTGGTTTGGTAATTTTTTAAAGAAGGTTTTCTACTGTTCAGTAAAACTTGGAGTGGGCCATACCACCCTGAATCCCAGTAATTTGTCCTTTTCAGGTCACAGAGGCCTTTCTGGTACAGTAACTCCATGCAGACCTAAGGAAGCTTCTTAGAAGTCTCAAGATGGCTCTGTGGTGTTTTGTTTTGTTTTGTTTTTTGAGTCAGAGTCTTACCCTGTTGCCCAGACTGGAGTACAGTGGCACGATCATGGCTACCGCAGCCTCAGTCTGCTGGGCTCAGGTGATCCTTCCCCCACAGCCTCCCAAGCAACTGGGACTACAAGGTGCACACCACCATACCTGGCTAGTTTTTTTTATTTATTGTAGAGACAAGGTCTCACCATATTGCCCAGGCTGGTCTCAAACTCATGGGCTCAAGCAGTCCTCTTGCCTTGGCTTTCTAAAGTGCTGGGATTACAAGCATGAGCCACTGCACCTGGCCGACTCTGTGGTTTAATCTAGAATTTTAATTGTATTCACTTCTTTCCTTTGTGTTTCAGACTGTTTAATTTTGATGGACCACAAGTGTAATTCTGAAACATGAGAAATTGCTTGTTTTGACATTGTTTTCTGGCTCCAAACAAGCCTTTGATTTCTTTGTTTATATGTGGCTTTGAGTTTGTTTTGTTTTTTAACTCTTTAATGCAGAAGAAATAGTAGAATGTTTGAGAATTCCATTAAAAAAATTTTTGACAACTGAAATTTTTGTGTTGCAGGAACAAATGAGTACTCTTCAAGTCAAGTTGGATGAAGAAGAGCATAAAAACCTAAAGCTTCAGCAGCTTGTTGACAAACTGGAACATCATTCTACTCAAATGCAAGAGGTGAGACCAAGAGCATGGCCTCAGAAAGTGTATTGAACATGTCCTTAAAGTAAGAGTATTACAGGTTAAGAAGGTCATCACACAGCCTTAGTCATGGCTTATTTAAGGTGTATTCTCTGCTTTGTTACTTAGCAAACTGCTCTGATAATGAGGCCAACATGCTTAGTCTGCATTCTGGTCAACTTAGTTGATAGTGCAAATGGATAGTGTGAAAGCAACATGGATGGTTCAAGTCCTTGCAGTGATCTTTTACTTTCTTCATCATCTTTACTGTAGTCATGAGAACAGCCAGTTTTCTTCTAGTCAGAGACTTTAAAACCAGACTTTAAAAATAGAAACAAGTTAATGATTTAGAGTGTATCTTGGCATGCCAGTATTCCTTTTCCAGTAAAGTTATCTCTTTCCCAAAGCTTTTCTCATCAGAAAGATCTGACTGGACCAAACAGCAACAAGAGCTTCTCTCACAATTAAATGTCTTTGAAAAGCAACTTCAAGACTCTCAAACTAAGAATGACTGTAAGTTTGAATAATTAGGAGCTTTGTGACCTGAATGCTATAACTCCGTATCTTTTTACTCATATAAATAAATGATGTTCCTGTGTTTTTCGTTGGTTGCTTTGTTGTTAAGACAGCCAAACTTGAGATTGCGTGGCAGTGGTAAGTAACAGTAATATATCCTAAAAGGTAATTTTCCCCAGGATTGCCCACAAACAAATGATACAGATGTTTGCTTAAAGTTTTATTTTTTATTTTAAAGATGTGGGATACAATTCAGGATTAGGTGTACGAGTGGTTGTCATACAGATAAAGTTTGGACCTCTCTTTGGTCCCCACTTTGCCTGGTTTGAGATTGGGTACCCTTGTTGATGTTGTGCTTAAAGTTTTAAACTGCTTTGAAGATGAAGTGTCTTGAATTCATGAGATGTGTGTTTTAAGATTGACAAAATAAAGCATAAATGATATATTAGGAGATGTGGGAGAATTATCTAATCTCCATTTTTTCAGTTTACTTCTCCAGTCATCAAAGGATTTGCAGTAGTTTATAATAAAGCTAAAACAAAAAACATGGCCATTATATTTTCTTTGATCTAAAAGTTACCTAGTTTTATTTAGAAATGGAGTTTTCTTAGAAGATCAGAAGTATTTAACCCACTTTGGAAAGTTCTGGTACATTTTCGAGGGATTTTCAATAACTAATATTAGGTGACTTAAAATATATCAAGTCTTTTGTTTTGTCCTTTTATTAAGAGTTTTGATGCACATTCCACAAGAGAAATTTAGAAAAGTCAAGTGACTTTCAAGTCAGGGGCAGATGTTAACCCTTCCTTTTTCAGTATAAATATACCAAAAATCATGTACAAAGGAGAGGAAGAAAATGAATCTCAGTGCTCCTAGATACCTACTGCTTAGTTGTTCAACATCTTTCCTTAAAATGGCCTCTTTGGCACCGGGTGTGGTGACTCAAGCCTGTAATCCCAGCACTTTGGGAGGCGGAGGCAAAAGGATTGCCTGAACTCAGGGGTTCGTGACTGATCTGAGCAATATGGTGAAACCTCATCTCTACAATAAATCACAAAATTAGCCGGGTGTGGGACACATGCCTGTGGTTCCAGCTACATGGAAGGCTGAGGCAGAAGGATCACCTGAGCCCAGGTAGGTCAAGGCTGTAGTGGCTGTGAGCATGCCACTGCACTCCAGCCTGGATGACAGAGACTCCGACTCATAAAAAAAACAAGGTCTCTTTGACTTGCTTTTGCTGGTTGTGGGAATAGTACCTATCAAATTTATTTGCCTGCTTTATAAAAAAAAAATCCTTATAAAGAAACCTGTTGAAGATATGTTTTGTTTGTTTTTAGTTTTGAAAAGTGAGGTGCATGACCTGCGAGTAGTTCTTCATTCTGCTGACAAGGAACTTTCTTCGGTGAAGTTGGAATATATTTCATTCAGAGAGAGTCAGGAGAAAGAACTCAACAAACTTTCTGAAAGACATGTGCATGTACAACTTCAACTAGATAATGTCAGGTAAAAAATTGTTCTCTTATGGTTTTAAGTTGCCTGATTGACTGTAACCTAGGACTCCTTGAAGTTGCATTACAAACGCAACACAAACTAGTTAAACAAAATTTTTAAAAGTAGTTTATTGACTCCCAATATTGGGAAGCACTGAAGTTGATTTTGGTTTCAGGGACAAACTAAACTGAGTCTTAAACAATATTGTCAGCATTTTCTTTTTGTCTTTCTCAGCTCTGCTCCCTTCTGTGTGTTGCTCTCATTCCCTCCTGCTATTGAGAACTTTCCTCTGTGTTAGAAGGAACAGATTGCCCCACACAGCTCCATATTCTGGCTCCCAGCATAGCAATTCCTACAAAGAGATCCTCTCTCCCAACAGCCATTTAGTAATCCCAGGGAAAATTTGCATTGGTTTTGCTTGAGTCATTTGCTCACTTTTGGACCACTTTCCAATGTTTCGAGATGACATCAGCCCTATGTAGTAATGTGCTTGCTCTAGTAAGGTGTGGTCTTACTAGAAGAAGGGACAGTGCAAGGTAGACCAAAACAATAGTTGTCACCATTGTGTATGTAAATGTCTAGAGGCTGACCCATTAGTCAAGTGCTGGTAATCTTGAAACCAAAGTAATCTAAAATTTAAATAGTTTATTGTTTGTTTACTATTTCCTTTTTTCTTCTTGCTAATTTCAACCTTTTGCATATCATAACTTAAACCCATTTTGTGTTTCTGATACTGTCTTCTGTGTTTATGACTATAATTTTTTTTTTTTTTTTTTTGAGTTGGAGTCTCACTCTATCACCCAGACTGGAATGCAGTGGCCGCTCCCGGCCACCGCAGCCTCGACTTGCTGGGCTCCGGCAACCCTTCCGCCTCATCATTCCAAATAGCTGGAACTACAGGCACGCGCTACCACACCCAGCTAATTTTTTGATTTATTGTAGAGATGAAGTCTCACCAAGTTGCCCAGG
>CAUYQG010124448.1:0-31390 GCA_963574415.1 Tarsius wallacei | reverse complement strand
TACAGGCGCGTGCTACCATGCCCGGCTAATTTTTGATTTATTGTAGAGATGAGGTCTCGCCAAGTTGCCCAGGCGGGTCTCAAACCCGCGGGCTCAGGCAATCCACTCACCTCAGCCTCCCAAAGTGCTGGGATTACAGGCCGAGCCACCGAGCCTGGCTTTTAAATTTCTTTCTTTCTGTGTCTGTCTCTCTGTTTCTCCCTGTCTTTCTGTTTTTCTCTCTCTCTCTGAATTACCTAGTTTTCTAGTATACATAAATATGGTTTTGGTTAAACTTTGAATGGAGGTCAGCTTGTTTAGCAAAATTTCTTCTGTGTGCTTGGCAAATAGATGCTGTGCTTTCCATTGGGATTTGGAGCTGAAGACCTGAGGTTTAACCTCTCGGTTCTAACACTTCATCTTGTTTTGGGAAATTCACTTTGCCTCTTTAAGACTTAGTGTTCTTACTGGTAAAATAAGACTAATACTCACTACACAATTTTTGGTGAGACTCAAGGGAGATAATACACAGGAATGCCCTTTATAAACTAAAATGGTATTATGCCATTGTTAGCTGCTATTGTAATTGCAGATTCATAGTCTTCAAAATTCAGAATATTTTGGACTTATGAAAAGTAACTTAATACATATGACAAATATTAGAGTCAATCGGGTCTGATACAGCAATTCATAATCAAACACATTGATATTTCTGCAGCAAAATAGACAAATATTTCTTGACCACTTACAATAGGCTTTCTTCTTAAATGAATCACAAGAATTTTCCATTTCAATAGATTTTCAAATTTTGGAATCAGAGATTGTCAATCTGTGTTTCTTGAGTTTAATATGAAAAGCCATTACTTCCTGGGAAGTCCATGTCAACTCCATTTTTTAAGAACATTCACTAAATGTCTTGATGTCAGGGTGAGACCTGCTAGTCATGTTGTATAAACAATGGAACAACAAATTAAGTAAAAGTGGGAAACTGGACATCAAAAAAATTTTTAAAAATTTGTGCATCCAAGGAAATTTTCCAGATAGTGAAAAGGCAGCCCACAGAAGAGGAGGAAATCATACATCGGATAAGCGTCCAGTGTCAAGAATATATTAACAATGAGATCTCAAAAAAAAAAATGTATACACATTTTAAACAATGCTAAGGGAGGCTCGCCATAATCAGAAGTGTCTGGTTACCATTCTGAGCACCTCTTGTAATTGCCAAGGTCAGACATGCCTATATTTATCTTATTGAGTATTATAATTTTAATACAGTTCTTTTCCTTTCTTAAGGGACCCTCTGTATGTATGTTAGGGTGTTTAGACAAAATAGTTGTCACTACTAAATTATAATTCAAAGCAGTAAAAAAAAAAAAATTGAAAAGAAGGAAATGTCTTTTATAGTTCATAATTTTGAAATGCCTTGTGCCATCGCCTCAGTTTATTTTAATTCAGGAATACAGTTGTCCATTGAACAACAGTGGCAATGTCATCCGAACTGATAGGCAGCCCTGCTCATGTTTTCATTGTTCCCGTTTAAACATCACCCCCTACTCCTGTTTGTTCGGGCGCTTTGCATCTATCATGTATATATAAAGCGTTTCAAAATCGCCTTTGAAGGAAACAGTTTGACATGCCAAATTAAACGGAGCTCAGGAGACATTTGTTTTAGGCAGCAAAACAAACTCAACTAGACAAAAAAAAATGCCAAGCCCATCAGATCTGCAACCATATTTCTTCTTGTCTGCATGTTAAATGGCAATAATGTAAATGAATGCGAATCGCTTGGAGAACTGTGAGGAAATAAGCTGCAAATTACAAAGCTGGTGGGCGAATGTTGAGATTGGTGGAATTTGATGATAACGCAATGGGTGGGGATCTGAGCCTTCATTAGAGATTCTCATTTCTCACGCATTTCATTTCCAGTTATAAAGTCCAGTGAAATGGATCTTGGTAATTGCAAAGTTGATTGCTACATCAGTTTAGGGGAAATGAATATTGCTATTACTTCTCTCTTTCTCCCTTGGTCTTTTCCCTCTCTCACTCTTTTGGTACATCCACGGGATTTTCAGAGAGCTTTTCCAAACTATCAGAAGGATCAAACTCTTTGGCAGTTTTGACATTTCTGTGGCCTATGCTCTAGCACAATTTTCTCTTTTAAAAATGAGATGTGAGCCGGGCTTGGTGGCTCAGCCTGTAATCCCGTGCCTTTGGGAGGCTGAGGCGAGTGGATTGCCTGAGCCCGCGGATTCGAGACCCGCCTGGGCAACTTGGCGAGACCTCATCTCTACAATAAATCAAAAAAATGAGCCGGGCGTGGTAGCGCGTGCCTGTAGTTCCAGCTACTCGGAAGGCGGAGGCGGGAGGATCGCCGGAGCCCAGCAGGTCGAGGCTGCGGTGGCTGGGAGCGGCCACTGCACTCCAGTCTGGGCGACAGAGTGAGACGCCAACTCAAAAAATAAATAAATAAATATAATAATAAATAAAAATAAAATAAAAATGAGATGTGATACCATCGCCAAATGACAAAACAGAGCTGAATTCTTTGTCTCCTAAATGTTCAAGTCGTCCTACTGCCAAGAAAAAAAAAGAAAACAAAAAAATCTCTACGTGTCTATGTTAAGGTTCAATAATGAAACAAGAGAGGGCAGGGAGTTTATTGGATATTACTGGTGACAGGAAATAGGCTACAAAAACCTTTCTTTCACATCAAGGGGCTCATTAAACTGCATTCAAACTCTTTCTAAATTAAATTTATTACAATTTGATAACCACTTTAAGTAGATTTTGTGGAATTGATCCAGTAGTCAGTATTTCGAATTAAACAAAGAGAAACATCTATGTTAGGTGTTGACATCTGTTTCCTGTCATGATCAGGAAGCATGTTAAGAATTGGCTGGTTCATGGAAAGCATGGTACCTCTCATGTTTTTTGTGAGAATGGCCAGATTTCAATGTCACAGTCCTTATAAGTTCAGTTGGAGGCAAAGGTAGAAAATGAACAACATGAAGAGGTTGTGTATAGACTATATCTAGGAATAATATTGGTAGGTTTCCAGGAGAGAGTAGGGGCAACTTAGGAGAAACAGATGGACTTCTGACCTAGGAAATGTTGACTCCCATGCTAAAGTTCCAATCTATGTCTATGGGACTTGACCTCATATCCTTACTCAAAAAGGGCAAAGCAACGTTTCAAGATGAGTGTTTTCTTTCATAACCCCAATGGGTTGGGCAAGGGAATCTGACCCTTTCAACAGTGATCAGGTTAAGGACACAAGCAAAGGCAAGTAGACTACATCTGGTTCGCAGTCAAGAGTAGGTATTTCTTACCCCTGCATTGTGTGACTGTAGCCTCTGTCACTTTGCTCTGTCTCTCTTCGGAACACGTTTCTTATTATAAAAAATAAGTTACAAAGAACACTTGAGTTATACAGAGTCAGGAAAATTATGTCTTTCTCAAATGTTGAACCTCTACAAATACATAGTGTGATGGTTTATTTTATGAGTGAACTTGAGTAGCCTACTGGATGCCCAGAATTTTAGCTAAATATTATTCATATTATACTGAGTGTGTCTCTGAGGTATTTTTGGATAAGATTAACATTTGAATTGGTAAACTGAATTAGGCAAATTGCCCTCCTTAACACGGGTAGGGCCTCGTCCAATCAGTTAAAGGCTTGCATAGACAAAAAAACAGAATAAGAGAGAATTGTTTCTGCCTTACTGCTTGAGCTGAGCTAATTGGTCTTCCTTTGGCTTTTAGACTCAAAGTGAATCATCAGTTCTTTTATTTATTTATTTATTTATTTATTTATTTATTTTATAGTAGGAGTCTCACTCTGTCTCCCAGGTTAGAGTGCAGAGGCATGCTCAGAGCCACCACAGCCTTGACCTACTGGCCTCAGGTGATCCTTCTGCCTCAGCCTTCCAAGTAGCTGGAACCACAGACGCGCACCACCAGGCCTGGCTAATTTTTCTGAATTGTAGAACAAGTTCTTGCCAAGTTTTCCAGGCTTGTCTCAAACTCCTGGACTCAGGCAATCCTCTCACTTCTGCCTTCCAAAGTGCTGGGATTACAGGTGTGAGCCACTGCACCTGGCTGAATTATCAATTCTTCATGGGTCACGAGCCAACTAGCTTTCAGAAAGGAAATTTCTCCACTGGCTACCGTGGTTCTCAGGCCCTCAGACTCAGACTAGAAGCACACCAGGGGCTCTCCTGGGCTACAGCTTGCTGACTGCAGATATTGCAACATCTCAGCCTTCATTATCATGTGAACCAATTCCTTATAATAAATGTGTATAGTATTATGTATCTCTACATAAGATAAATATGTATCTTATATACATATATGCTATACTATAAATATATTATAGATAAAAATAATATAAATTATGTAAATAGTAGAACTTATATATTATATATGAGGGAATCCCCCCAAAAAACGGAATCAGTTTTTGGAGGGCAAGCCATTTGTAGCATAGGCTTCCCCTGCTGGGTAAGCGTTCTAGGAACTCATCAGCATCAGGGTACCAGCTAGCGTTGTGAGAGGCTGCATTTGCCCATTTCATCATGGGTAGTTTACGAGCGTATCTGCCCACACCATGCTAAGTTTCAGCAGTTTTTGGCCAAAAACACCATGACTCCTGTGCTCCACTCTCCTTATTCACCCAGTTACACCCTGGGTGACTTTTTTTTTTTTTTCTGGGGACAAAAAAGTACTCAGAGGGAAATGTTTCACTGATGTGGAAGAGATGAACCAAAAAATGACAGAAGCACTAAAATGCATCAAAATTGATGAGTTCAAAAACTGTTTTGAGCAGTAGAAAAAGTGTCTTGATAGGTGAATTGCATCAAACAGGGAGTACTTTGAAGGTGACTAAAGGTTAAAATGTAAGAATACACAATTTTTTATAAATAAATTTTGGTTTTTGGGTGTTCCCCATCATGGGTGTGTGTTTATATATTATATAATATATACACACACATTTTTCCTATTGGTTCTATTTCTCTAGAAAACCGTAATACATGGGGTTAAAAAAATAGCATCTAAATACTAAAGTATGCACATTTTGGTTTTGATGGGGCCAATCATGTAACTTGAGCTTCTAATGGCATTGGCTTAGGGCACCTAAAGAATGTTTTATTAATTTTTCAACTTAGAAAATTAATTGCTTATTGTGAATTTAAATAAGAATTTTGCGTGTGTTTTTTTAACAAATATTACACCATCAGCAGAGATTTTCCTAAAATGAATGTTCTGGTACATAATCATAGTAAAAATCATCATTGTTACATACCTGCTATGTGCTAGAAATTATACTAGGACCTTTGCAATTTTTGTTTAAGCCTACCAACAAACTTAAAAATGATGAGGAAATGGAGTCCAACTTGCCCATAGTCAGTGGTTAGAACAACATTCACATGGGTCCACTTGATACTGCCAATCCCTGATACTGGTAGAAAAATAGTAAAAACGGGATATCACCTCTACTTCCAGTGGGAAGACATGAACAGTTGTCAGCATGTATTTGTCACCCAAGTTATTTCTCACTCTGCTTATCTCCTCATCTTTTATTTTTTTTACTCACAGAGCAAGATAGCACTTAGACCTGTGTTCCCCCATCACCCCTACAAATTCATGGGTAGACAGAAGCAGGAAATTCAAGCCAAAACAGCTTGCAAGTCTCTCCCTTCTTTGGGTCATAATGGTGTTGTGACTCAACTGAAAGTTGAAAGGAATATAAATCCACATGTGTACTTTTTTAAAAAGAAATGTGCAACACATCTAGGATTCATATGCTGTTACAATTACTTCTGCCCGTGGTTTTCTTTTGGGAAAGAAAAGCCATGGAGAAGTAGAGAGAAATCAGTTCTAAGTAATTTCACAATATCAAGTTTCATTTTCTATGGCTGTAGATAATTTTCTAATGTATGCAATAAGGACTTTGAATAAGATCGTTTCTAATATTCCCAGGGATCAATGTTGTCTGTGTAGTTCTATTTTTTTTGAAAGACCCATAAAAATATGATATTCATTCTCTCAAATTCCTCCCTCTGCAATTACTTGTTAGCTGTCTTTTCTCCAACCATTAGCAATTGAGATTTATAAAATCTAAATTGTCAAATTCAAAGGACTTAATGCTGTCCTATTCTTCTTGAGCATCAAACAGGATGTGACATTGTTCGTCACCTGAGAACATATGTAGGAATGTGCTTTTGTGCATTAGTGTGATATTCTAGCGCAAGATCTATTTCATCAGGATTGCAAATAATCAAATTTCATGACACGGGAAAAGATCCTTTAATTTACAGAATAATATAAATAAATAAAATAGAAAGTCACTGGAGACCATGGTCAACATAATTCTGTGCAATGTTTTGGATAAAAACAGTCTATTATAAAAACAAGTTGCGAAATGAAAGAAAAATGATGTAATCCCTACTTTCCAAGGACGCCTCTCTTCTTTTAATCACCTTAATCTGATTTGTAGCAATATATTCAGAATGGTTGTCTGCCAGGATGTATAATATTCATTCACTGATTTTCTTTATTTTATAGAATGACTACATTGGTTTGTCCAAATTGATACAATGAGTTTGGGTAGATCAGATTTGTAGTAATATATTCAGAATGGTTGTCTGCCAGGATGTATAATAATCATTCACTGATTTCCTTTATTTTATAGAATATCTACATTGGTTGGTCCAAATTGATACAATGAGTTGGGGTAGATCAGAGTCTACAAGTTGGCTTTCCAGATCCTTATACCTGAACATATACTATCATTTTACATTGCTTCTTAACATTTTGCCTATGCACTTATCAAGTCAGAAGCATAATCTCATATCTTCTAATATAGTGTGGCTAAGAAGAGGGCCTGAGTCAAACCTCAGCTTCTTCATCTGTGACGAAGTGCTAATATTGCAATCATTTTACTGTGTTAGTGATATGAGGATGCACATAAAGTACCTGTCCTTGCTTTTGAAGATCCCAGTTAACAGAAAGAGGTCCATAAATGCCGGTGTCATTATTGCCATGGCACTTGTATAGCTCTATGCAATGTGAAGCAGCATTATGATCAAGAAAGAATGCCTTAAGATTGTAAAGATCAGAGTTCAAAACCAGGCATCACCCATCACCTTTTCCTAGCTGTGGAAATATGACCAAGACTTATTATGATGATTGGAGCAAGACATATAGAACAAATGAGTAAATGAATTGATGTTTGCGACATTCACCATGCTCCCTATTGGAAAAATACTCATCCACGCCAGTGATGACAATGTCATTCTGCTTTTAATGTTGATTTTCCCACTTATCTCAGCGGTCACAGCAAGAGTTCATTTGCATGTCAAATCTCCCCTTTTTCCTAAATCTCTACAAATAAAGATTGCTTTGGCAAAGACGTGGCTTCCCAGGTGCAAGCAGCCAATTATACCATCCTTTGTGAAAACGCTTTTTGCAAACAAAGGTAGCAAGTGTCCAATGTCTCACTGTGACAGAATCCCAGAAAGTTATATATAGAGAGAGATACAAGGTGAAGTGAGCAATGAACTTTACTACTAAGGACTTGGAAGGATTCTGGTTAACAGCCTCCTTCTCTCTTACTCTTCTCCTGGCCAAAATATTGTTTCAGCACCAAAGTGAAAATTCCACAGTTGTGGCCTGCAAGTTATACGGTACTGCCATAAAAAGAAAACCAGATAATTTGAATTCTCACAACATACTCTGTGCATGTAGAGAATAATTTGTCAGAGAGCCATCGTAGTACTTCAAAGACCTCTAGAAAAGGAGTATTTTGCAAATGTTGGAAGAATTGCAAGAAAAAAATCAGAAGTTCCTCTCATGTGATTTAATAGCCATAGGAATTCAACCTTATGAAGGCTACGTTTTATTTTATTTTATTTATTTATTTTTGTTTTTGAGTTGCCCAGACTGGAGTGCAGCTACTCACCTCAGCCTCCCAAGGCGCGGGATTACAGGCTGAGCCACTAAGCCCGGCGAAGGCTACATTTTAAACATCTGACAGCAAATAGTTTAATCCTGATCAACAATTCTGTGTGACAGGCATTATTATTAGTTCATTTTACAGATGAGAAAATGTAGTCAAGGAGAGGTCATGTAATTTGCCAACACCAATAAATAGGAGAGCAGAGCTTTGTTCCCTAATGCAAATCCTCTTGCTATGCTTTTACTACACCTTAAAATCCAGGAGATCATTTGCAACTGATATCTCTCCTCATTGCTAATCTCTTGTGGGTCTTCTAAAAATATGGCAAATTTCCCTGTCAATATCAAAGTCCATCAGGAAATATCTGTCTTGATGCTGACACTAGCATACATTAAATTTTTGAACATAAGAAAGAGATAACTCATATATTGGAAAATGAATCCCAGACTCTCCTTTGCCTCCCTTATTCCTTAGCTTTCAGAAAACACACTAATAGTTTCTAGGCTCTCAAGATTACTTTAAAAGAGAAAAAAAGAATAAAAGAGCAAAATTAGGGGAAACAATGTTGTTTGGTATTTTGACTTTAAAAATAAAAAAGACTTTCAAATCATTTTCTGGACTTGAGAATTTAAAGTTCTCTCTCAATCAGAACTGCATCTAATAAACCGAAAACAACAACATCATCAGAAGGGTTTATTACCTCTTTTTCTCTGATGTGCCAGGAGGCAGCTTGCTCCCCAGATGCCAGCTGTTTCAGAGACCTGGGGCCTGCTTCACCTCTGGGGACATTAGCTTAACCTTTCAATCTTTTGATTTAATCATATAACCATGTAATTAAATTCCAATAGTCAAGTTTCAGGAGCAGGGAAGCAAGGCTTGCACCAGTTCCATTTAGCCTAAGCAGATGGCAGATACTGCTTCTGGAACAGCATGCTCAGATTGCATGTTGCTAGCATTTGTGTTGAGTCCTCCTTAAACACACACGACAAAAGGTACAGTCAGTCTGCTTAGAGAATGAAAGCCTCTTCACCTGCTTCCACGAGATAAGGTGCAATGTATTTTTAATGTATACTTTTATCTCTCCTTGACAGTCAAGATGGTTTCCACGTGATAACCAAACCATAAGGTAAGCAAAGCTAATGGGTTTGATTTGTAGACAGCATATGGACCTCTAGGTTCAAATTAACACATTCTTTCTTCTTCTGTTGCCTAAAGCTTTTCAAATGTTAAGGAAGAGCTTTCAGGGTTGAGTTTAAGGATGTTTCTTCAATTTGTTTAACTGTTGTTAATAGCCAGGTGTTATTTCAACATCTGGTTGAAGTCTGTTTTGTGATTTTACCAAGAAGACATCAGCAACATCTCCTATGTTGTTAAATTAATAAAGCAATATCGAGGATATAGTAAAATTGAAGCTTTCATACACTGCAGGTAAATTTGTAAATTAATACAAACTTTGTTAAAAGAATGTAATAATATAAAATAAAAGCTTAAAAATATCCATTCCGTTGCCCAATGTTTTACTTACTTGGAATGTTCAAGCAGAAAGATGTACATATTACCTTTAATATAATATTGAAAAAAATCATCTAAATATCCTTCATTCAACTACTGAGTAAATAAATGTTGGTGCATCAGTACGACGGAATATTATGCTTGAAAAGTACATTTTATAAATTGTTCAAGTAGGATGCAAATCTGTTTAAATGTATTTTATCAGTTTTTTAAATGAATACAAACAGGGATATGAAAATAGAGAAATTAGCTCTGGTTGGTGAGAATATGGGTAATTTTTATTTTGTACTTTATGTATGCATTTTTTTCAAATTTTCAACAATTAGTACATATTATAGTTGTGTATGGAGAGAAAGTTATTTACAAATTAATACTATGGCATTGTCATAGCTGTCTCAAACCTATGCTATTATTCACAGAAAGATCATGAACACAAAAGCTAATCTCTTCATTGCAGTCATGAACTCAACAGAACAAGTTTGGCCCAGACATAAACATTATGGTACTATTTTTACCAGTTTGTATTTTAATGTTCCTTGCATTAAGTAAAATCTTTTTGATTTTCAGTAGATGACCTTGCAAAACAAGACAATAAATGACACTAAATCAATCAATACAAAGTAACATTGACTGGAGAGGAGTATTAGCATTTGGAACCATAAACTGATAGTATCAAAAAAGATAGCTAAAAGTACAGATTCCTTGTACTTCAATTTAACAGAAAAATAGGCATCATTTTTCTGTTTTCTTCACTCATTTTTTGGAAAGCTTGCTACTCAGCTTAGTCCTTATGTCTCTAACACCAACATACAAAGATTCATATATCTCAATTTAGCCTCAAACATCCCTGCAACGCTAACCAGAAAAAAACTTTAGAAAAGCACAGAGGTTAAGTGACTCAATCAAAGTAACTCTGTGGTAGAGCTTTTCATAAAGTACACATCTCCAAATCTCTAGGCGGGCTTTCTCCAATACGACTTTGGTGAAGGAAATAGTATACTTGAACCCGAATATCTTTCATATGTTTCTAGAAAAAGGCAGCAAGTTTCAGTAGCACTGTGAGGAATACTAATAGATCCTCTAGTAGAAGTATTTTCAGCTTTGCTAGAGGTTGTCTTAAAATCTCCAAAGTATACAGTTAAATTGAGATTCTAGGGATCACTTGCTAGGAAGTTTGGTTTAAATGACTTAATGAAGCATCCTCAATGACTTGACGTAGAACCTCCGGATATTCTTCACCCAAGCATGACTAGCCAAATGGCATCCCATTGATGCCACTAGAAGATTTGCCAACTAGGATGACCAATTTGGTAGCTCTCCAAGTAACATCCATTCCCTGGCAAAACTATTTTGTGAGTAGGGTTACAAATTTCCTCAAAACACTACATTTGCATATGTGACTCTGGAATATCTTCAGCCTATCTGTGCAAGTACTCAAGTGGATCACAACTTGAAAATGTTTAAAAGGAGAAAGTGTTCTGAATTCAGATGTATAACTGTCAATGTCTGGAACCCATTTGCTGCCTTCTTTCTTGTAGATAATGGTTAGTACTCCAGTCATTGCATATCAGTTGACTTGAGCTAAAATCTTAACTTTCCCCTATGTTTTTCTCATGTTTTTAAAGGCAACTTCCACTGACAGCATAGGCTATGATATTCTCTAAGCAGAAAAAGTCAAAGGGCTAAATGCTCCACAAACTCAGAGCTAAATGATTTTAGGTGTTATTACATTTTATTCTTTTTTATCCTCTTTGTTAAAAAAGAGTAGGGGAGATTTGCAAAGCAGAAACTATTCAAACTAATTATATAAAGGTAAATCACTGATAATTTTTGGATTTTGAAAATCAGTGAAAATATTTTATGTGTATTAGTTTAGTTATATAATAATTCTGAACAATTTAATTGATACAACTTAATGTGAATAAAAGTCATGTGTTCAAATCCTGTAATTGGCTCACTAGTAAATGCAGCTTATATTTAAGCTATGACCTAATAAAAGTCATAATGTCGTCTTTAATTTTTATAAGGTTTTATAATATTTTATTCGAAAATCTTTCATCTAAAAATAAGGATGACTTGCTTGTGTGTTTAATCTGATTTCTATAAGAACATTATAAGAAAAAAAGTCTCAAAAAAGAATTTTTCTGTAACAACAAACAAAAAGTAAATCCCACTTCAAGGTAGAAAATGTAAATTGCTTCTAAAGGAAAACTTGGTATCTTGGATATTCCTCAATGAAAGAAAGCATGTCAGGAAATAGAAGTCTTTCCTAAAAAAAATTTATTTAAAAAGTTGCTTCTCAGTATAAATGTTATTGCATATCAGATAATCTAATAATGCTATTTAAAGATTCTCCAAATAATATATCAACTTAAATCATTAAAATACCATCTTAGCTAATAAAGTCATTAAAATAAGAATTCTAATTGACTCTAAATAATATGTTTATGAAATAATCTACAGCAACATCAAACATACTTTTAATAATACTTTGTTTTGCCTCATGTCTAGGAAATATTCATAGTTCTTTGCTCATTGTTTTTCTTATAAACAGCTGATATAATAATTATCTGATTTACATTATGTTCCTAGCATTGTTTCGAATCCTATATTTTATAGAGGACTTCTTTCAGTGTAATATTTGTTAGCTCCTGGCCCTAGAAGGAAAGCATACTTAAATAGACAGGTAAGGATTACCGACAATGTGTTTGAAATTTATTTTAATGTTCAGAAAAAATAAGGAAGTGTTGATTAAATTTAGAATATAAGTCAAATATTCATGCTGAGATTTTCAGAAAACCAATAACAGGAATAGAAATAGAACATCTATCTTCCAAACAGTTGAAGGGGGGGAGGGGAAAGCCTCTTCATAAGAGGCACAATGTAAACATAAAGACACAGAAAGGCTAAAAAAATGAAGAATGTAACAAAAACTATCAGCCAAAAGAAAGATGGAATACTACTGAACTGGAGCATATATTTGCAATTTATGCCTCTGACATAGGACTAGTATCTAGAATCTGTAAGGAAGACAAACAACAAGAAAAAAAAAAACATTAAAAAGAGAGCAAAGGACATGTACAGGTGTTTCTCAAAAGAAGACATACGGCCAACAAACATATGAAAAAGTACTCAACATCACTAATCATTAGAGAAATGCAAATTAAAACCACATCTGGCCAGGCTCGGTAGTTCAGTCTGTCATCCCACCACAGCCTAGGCAAGTGGATTGTCTGAGTCCAGGTGTTCGAGACCAGCCCAGGCAACTTGGCAAGATCTCATCTCTACAATAAATCAAAAATTAGCTGGGTGTGGTAGTGCGGACCTGTAGTTCTGGCTGCTTAGAAGGCTGAGGCGGAAGAATCATTGGAGCCCAGCAGGTCATTGCTGGAGTGACAGTGAGTATGCCCCTGCACCCCAGCCTGGGAGACAACACAAAAAAAAAAAAAAAACCACACACACAATTTACACCAGTCAGAATGGCCAGGGTTAAAAACCCAAAGAACTGCTGGGCATGGTAATCCCAGCACTTTGGGAGGCTGAGGTGAGAGGATTGCCTGAGTCCGGGGGCTCAAGATCAGCCTGGGCAACTTGGTGAGACATTGTCTCTACAATAAATCAGAAAAATTAGCTGGTCATGGTGGCATGCTCCTGTAGTTACAGCTGCTTGGAAAGATCACCTGAGCCCAGCAGTTGAGGCTGCAGAGGCAGTGAGCGTGCCACTGTACTCCAGTCTGGTCAACAGAGTGAGACTCCAACTCAAAAAACAAAACAAAACAAAAGAAAAAGTCAAAGAACAACAGATGTTGCCGTGGATGCTAGGAAAAGAGGCACTGATACACTGTGGGAATGTAAACTAATTCAACCTCTATGGAAAATATTATGAAGCTTTCTCAAAGAACTAAAAATAGAACTATCATTTGACACAGTAATCTCACTATTGGGAATTTAACCAAAGGAAAAGAAATCATTGTATTAAAAAAGACACCTGCACTCGTATGTTCACTGAAGCACTATTCACAATCTAAGTGCCCTTCAACGGTTGACTGGATAAAGCAAGTTTTGTATATGCATATACCATTGAATACTAGGTGGCCATAAAAAATACTGAAATCATGTCATGTGCAGCAACATGGGTGAAGCTGGGGGCCATTATCCTAAGTGAACTAACTCAGAAACAGTAAATCAAACAATGCATGTTCTTACTTATATGTAGGAGCTAAGTAATGAGTAGCCATAGACATAAAGATGGAAATGATAGACACTGGGACATTAACTGGGGGAAAGCAGGGAGGGAGACTGGGGGTTAAAACCCACATATCAGATACAATGTTCACTACTGGGGAGTGGTAACACCAGTAGCCCAATTCCCACCAGTACATAATATGCACGTGTAACAAACATTTATACCCCCTGAATCTAAGACAAAATAAAAATAAGCAAAACTAGTATAACTATAGCAATAACAATCAAAAGAGAGTTTGTCAATATGGCAAATATCCTTCTGAGAAACTGAGTCACTACTTTATAAAACATAACTATATAAAATCTGCCCATTAAATAACAGTGTCGAAATGTAAGATACTATTGACACATGCACAATATTTAACACCTTATCTCAATAATCAATAGAACAAGCAGGCAAAAAAAATGTAGGGAGAGATAAAATTAGGCAATATTAGTTTAATCTAGTGGAGTCTCATAGAATTCTGTAGAAAATCATTAGAAGAAAACACTAGTTTCAAGAATTGACCAAATTACCAAGACATAAAACAAATCACAACAAATACCAAAGAGCTAATATTCTCCAAGCCATGTCTCTTAATTTAAATGAAAATAATTTAGAAATAAGTAATTAAAAATATGTATAAAACAATAAAATAGAAATTTAGAGACAGTCTCCTAAATAATTTATATAAAAAAAATTAAAAAGAAGATAAAAAAAAGAAGATAATAAAATGTTTAAAGCTTTAAGAGTTGAATATTAATTTAAAATTGCACACAAAAAGTCAAAGGATACAGCTAAATTAGTACTTAAATGAAAATTTATAGCCTTATATTAAGAAAAACAAAATAAAAATATACTACACAGACTATAACAAGCTAATATTTACTATTCATCATTACAGATTGAACCAATAAGAAAAAAATGAATAAAATCATAAAGACATGATAAATAAATGAAAAAAGCTCAAACACAGCAGAAATTGGGGAAATACAAATTAAAATCAAAATGAGATTCCATTTATTATTAAGATGGATAAACATTACAATATTTTACAACAGGAGACTGCAGGAATGTGGAAATGGAAACTCATATTTTGCTGGTGGTAAAGAAAATTGGTACACTTTGGAGAACAATTTGGCAATAATGTTACAAATGCAAATTGAATGTTCAATTTAAGCAATTCATATCCTAGATATGCTGAAGGAACTCTCAAACATGACACAAGAAGACTTTAAAATATTGTTTAATGAAGGATAGTTTATGATACTGAAAAATGTAAAATAGCTGACGTGTTCATCAACATGATACATTAGCATTAAAATTCCTATATGTTTGTAACATGATATATATTTATGCAATAAAATATTTTACTGTATTGAGCATGAATGAATTAAAGTAATGTGGGTAACATTTCAACAACAAGATATTGGGCATAAGATAGCAAGATGTAGAATGACACATAGAGTTTGAAAGATTTTATATATACATTTAAAACACGTAAAACAATGTTATACTGTTTATCAATACATAGAACCACAGCAAATATTTGAGAAAGCAAGGAGGAGAAACTGGCTGATGGGTACATGAGTATTCCTTTAATTACTCTCTTTTCTTTCCTGTGTTACTAAAATGTTTTCTAATTAGAAATGAAGTTATAATATAATATAGCAACAAACTTTGTAATCACCTAATACAAAAATGCTACATTCCTCTTCAGAATATGAGAAACTATTCTATATGTGTGTAAGGTGTACATTAAGAAAATAAGTGATTTATAGCCTTTGCCCCAAACACTGTCTCTTTGAAATTGTCTATATAATGCAAGCAAAGATAAACAAAGAACTCAAAGTTGAAACATAATATTAATGATATAAAGTTCATTAAATTTTATAATGAGAAAAGATATGAACAATACCACAAATTTCAATATGAACAAATGTATCTTACAATCCTTTGCCTAAAACTAGTATGATTAAAAACAGTGCTCTGGTTTTGATTCTGGGCTTTTTGTTTGTTAGGATCAATCTGGCATCATCCTTGCTCATTATTCAAAAACTTAATCCAATATATTTTGTGCCACTGATAACAAATGTGGTTAAGAAGTTCATCTGACAAAACATTTTGTACAATTTTGAATTAAGTTTTGCCTTCAAGACACATATATCTATCTTGGTTCCTGATTATCCTCTTGTTTTTCAAATTATTAAAGCACATAAACCAAAAGACCAATGGATGCAAATAAGAATTATAGCATCTGCAACAGATTTTATCTGCTTCAGGCTAGTTCTTTCAATGAGCTATTAAATCATCAAAATTTGGGTCAAGTGATTTCTACTCAAGTAAATTGTTACCCAGAATAAATACATTGGAGCTTTCTGGAGAAAACTGTAGAATGGAAAATTAATAATTAGTAAATTTCCAGATTCTTGAATCATTTATAAAAGGTATTCTTTTACATTTATGACTCTGCAGTCAGACAGCAGGGTAATCTTAAATTGTATTGAGGTAATAGGCATGTTGACAGGAATGATATCAAAATTGCCCCAGAGATATGGAATTTCTGTGCACATTACTTATGTGGGCAAAATATGCCACGTAAGTGCTATGAGTTCAAAGGTCGTGGAAGTTCTAAAAGAGAAAGACAAAGTCTATGCCTGCTTACAAATGGTTTAAAATCAATTCATTCCAAAAAAAATGTATTTAGGTCCTCTTATATGCCAATCATTGTGTTAAATTCTTGTGAAGCCAGGCACGGTGACTCAAGCCTGTAATCCCAGCACTTTGGTAGATGGAGGTGAGAGGATTGCCAGAGTTTAGGGGTTTGAGACCAGCCTAAGCAACATGGTGGGATCTCATCTCTACAGAAAATCAAAAAAATTAGCCAAGCATGGTGACACATGTAGTTCCAAATACTTGGAAGACTGAGGTGGAAGGATCATCTGCACCCAGTAGGTCTAGGCTTCAGTGGCCATGGTGTGCCACTGCACTCCAGCCTGGGCAATAGAGTGAGAATCTGACTCAAAAAACAAAAATCCTATCTATAAAACAAATTCTTACATTCGTGGATCTTATAATTTAATGGAAGACAGGCATTAAACACACTATCATAGAGATAAATTATTGCTTAGAGTTGGTATCCATGGGGAAGTTCTGCAGACATTTAGAAAGGCAGATGACAGAACATTTCATCTACGTCTAGTAAGAGGTTCAGTTCAGAAAATAAAACTTACACTAGGTATTTAGGCAAAGGGGGAAATTAGGTACTTAGAAAATTATAGGAAGAACTGAAGGAGATAAAAGTGGGGGCGCTGCCAAGGGAAGTCTAAGTTCAAGAGTACATCAGAGTGATTGCTGTCTGGGAATTAGGAAAACACAGCTGCACTACATGGCCACCAGGCCCACCTCAAAAACCCCTGACACTGATGTCTCAGTGAACTTTCTAGCAGAAGCAGTAACAGAAAGATACCCTCTGCCTCATGTTTGCCTTTCAAAATGTCTGAGTATATATATATATATATATATATATATATACATTTTTTTTTTTTTGAGTTGGAGTCTCACTCTTGTCACCCAGACTGGATTGCAGTGGCCACTCCCGGTCACCGCAGCCTTGACCTGCTGGGATCCGGTGATCCTTCCGCCTCAGCCTTCCAAGTAGCTGGAACTACAGGCGCACGCCACTACACCCGGCTAATTTTTTGATTTGTTGTAGAGATGAGGTCTCACCAAGTTGCCCAGGCAAGTCTCGAACCCGCGGGCTCAGACAATCCACTCACCTCAACCTCCCAAAGCGCGGGATTACAGGCTGAGCCACCGAGCCCGGCTATGTCTGAGTATATTTAACGGTGGAATTTCTTTCCCATCCAGACACTTGCCAACAAGTAGCTTTGGGAAATGAATGTTTAGGCTTACAGCTTCCGGATAACACCCATAAGGACATGAAAATAGACACAGTGTGCCAAAATTCTATGTCCAGTACAGTACACATTTTGACAACTCAAGACTTGAAATTTATACTTCAAAAAAAGTATCAATAATAACATATAATAACTATCTCTTACACAAATAGAAATATGCTTACTCTCTTCCCAAATTCTGTTGGTCACCGTATAGCTGGGCTATCTTCAACCTTCACTTTTAGTCTTACAAGCTTATCACAATTCACATAAAATTTCAGGGAAAAGGAAGAAAGTGTAAAGAAAAGTCAGTACATATAGAACAAAGCAAGGAAGAAAACAGGAATAATTCTTTAATTCTGTATTCTGTGACTTGTCACAAGATCATAGAGGTTTATGGCATCTTTTATCCTCTTCCCTTTCCATATTATTATACTTTTGACGTCAGCCAACACTGTTACTGGTCGGAGCTCTGCCCAGTAGACTGACCCAAATCCTTACTCCTGAGGAGTCCTTACTCTTGGTAGTTCTGCCTGTGTTAGATGATATGGTCTTCTATCTAACTTTTGACAAAAAACCATGGAAGTACTGAGAGATGCTCCTGGAAAAATCTCCTTAGGCTCCACTCATTCATCTTTTTATCTATGAAGAAATAACTTATTCTTCTTAATAATCAGGATCAATTGTGCCACATACATAACTTATTTTCCTGTAGGTCCAGTGGCATGAAAAGATCAGATTATTCAGTGGCAATCAGAGAGTTCAAAGGAATTGTTATTCCTCTTGGAGGAGAGGCGGTCATCATTTGAGTACCAAGACCTCTAAGCCATCATATACTAAAGTCATGTGACTGGAGAACTAAATATTGTGAGTGATGTTTTCATGGAAAGTGAATGTTACCTCTGCCAGTTCCAACCCTTGTATTCCAAATGTATATAGTTTAGCATGATTTGCAAATGTTAGATTGTACAACATTGTATTCTGCAGTAGGAAATCAAAAAACAACTCTTTGCACATAACTCTTCCCTCAGTCTTATTACTAATCATCTAAATTTTATTAATATTTAAGGTAACCTTTTTTTCCAAGTAAAGTGAACAGATGAACCACTCACAGATCTGCTCACTTGGAAGTTTTCTCTATTTTTTTCTGAGATAGATATAGGTTGAAGAAGCAGCATTGCAGCAAGACAAAGTTCTGTAGGAGGGTGAACACCTGCTCAATCAACAAATGTGAACACTCAGCCAATCTTATATATAGCATTTCCACTTGATGTCAAAGTTCTGCTGACCAAGTTTAACTTTATGGTTGGTTGATTAAACAAAACAAAACAAAAAAACAAAAACATGATGATCATAGTTGCATGACCACTCGGGATCCAGCGATCAAGAGTTTGGTCTCTTTTAGCACCTATTAGCAAGACAGCATCAGTTTCTCAAAAGAAAATTAATAAACTAAGAAAGAAGGCATGATTTTGTTTCAGAATCCCAGAAGTCTATGCAATTAATCTCCTACAAGATTTGCAAGATTCTATAAACTGCATGACCATCTGCCTCAAACACTTCAGGCATCACTAAATTTGCTGAATCATTATGACCAAGTGGCAAAGAGAGCAGTTTGCACCACAGTCTGGAAAAGCTAGAGAGTCTACTCTTCTTAGAGAACAAACTCAAAATGCACAGCCTTAGATAATACAAAGTATCGAATCAAAAGTATTCAAGCAGCACATCTAAAAGTAGTAGATGTTTCTTTTAAACATGTAAGAAACTTCCCAGGAGCTGGACTAATTTCTTTGAAGGGGACATCCCAAATTCTGCTGAATTTCCAGAAATTTGCAAAAGGTGTCAGGTCCTTGAGTTTTAGTGAGAATTTTCTCCTGGCTTCTTGAATGCATGTGAATTACTGAGCTATCTATGGTAACTTTTCTTTCCAGTTCTCCACCTTCACTCACATGATGTTATTAAATAATAGACCTATGTGGCTTCCTCTGATATTATAAGACAATCAAGAGACTTGGGAGTAACTCATGGTATCTTCATTGGACATGTAAATGAAACTTTAAAAAAAAAGACCACTTTAGTGGTCTTTGCTTATTTAATCTAGAAGAAAAAAATTCTAGATTAATAGCTGCATATGAAATGTCATACCTCAGTTGATTTTGTTCTGGTGGAGACCACATCTTCCAAAAACATAGCAACTGGAGTCACCACCTGAGTAAACTTATATTGAGGTTCTATTCTCCAAAACACAGTCAACTTCTTTTTGAGTCAAAGAAGAAAGTTAAATTAGGATATCATAGAAATGTCCACTCCTGTACTTTAAAGTCTGGAAATTGGGTGAGTGGTACTCCATTGTGATCGTCAGGCTTCAATTTGCCAAACCTGGGTCTTTTCTTAGGTGGTATAATTCAGGTATAACTTAAGTTGGCTGAGCATCTATTTTATTCATAAAATTCTGATGAGCAGTCATTCATTTTGAGAAAATAGTTTCAACCGTTTTCCTACTACTATGCCCTTGACATTGACTATGAAACCATGTTCACCCTGTACCTAATAATAAGTGTTGTCCTTCTTCCTCTGCCACTCCATCACTCCTTAAACAAGGAGGCCATTTCAAGGGCAGCATATACACTTCATCTATGTTCAAGAGAGGAGAGTCCTCATAAATGTATTAATAAGTGCCATAGTGAAAGAAATATTCTCTGGACTCTGTGAAGAGACATTAAAGTGAGTCACAGGGTAAGTCAATCCAATGTTTCATTCCTCCTGTTAAGAACTGCATCTTTGTGTTCACATGTTGAAATCCTAACCCCCTATGGTATGGGACTTTTGGGAGGTTATTAGGCCATGAGAGCAGAGTCCTCTTGGTGAAATTAGATCAATAAGAAGAGTCAGGAGCAATCTACCATCCAAGAATTCGGTCAACCAATCCAGAAAGCAAAGTATTTATCATCACTATGAGCTGCTTGGGTAAGCACATTTCATGTAGACTGTAACACGTATGTGCATGTTGGTTAATTTGACCCAATCCGTATGAGTTTTCCTACCAACGTTGCTCCCTTTGAATCTATTACCACACACATTCTGTAGGTCTCTCTTGATAAAAACAAATAACAAATGGCTGCCAATTTTTATCATTTTAGCCTTTTCTTCCTGGTTCACACTATGTACTTGTCCCCTACTGACAAACTTGGAACCACTTCTAACTCAAGACCTGGAAGCA
Organism: Tarsius wallacei; assembly: GCA_963574415.1. NCBI lineage: Eukaryota > Metazoa > Chordata > Mammalia > Primates > Tarsiidae > Tarsius > Tarsius wallacei. The sequence continues at coordinate 10,601 of CAUYQG010124448.1, read as the reverse complement.
GTGAGGAGATAAAAGCAGGTTGTTATACATTAGTTATCTTAGGTTGGTTAGTTCTCCAGAAATGCAGAATCAACCTTATACAACAGGGATGAGGGAATTCTACTGACCAGGAAGACTCAATGACCTTGGGGATTCAATATAGTCAGAATAATCTAAATCTACCTAATTCCCAATTTAATCTTGGGTTTCTGATCATTCTCATCCAATGACCTAATTTTCACAGAAAAGACCTGGTAAGACTATGAATCAACGGACATTATGATTCAGCCATAAACAAGACAGGCACTCTGTACCACTTTTTTGTTTTTGTTGTTAATATTATTCTTTACTATTGTTATTTTTTCCAACAGCAACCCCGCAACTCTAAGATGTAAATGAGGTAGTCTTGTGTGTTCCTTGGGCCTCTGACTTACCTTGAGCCAAGTATTTAAAATCTTGAGTTCGCTGTTTTCTTTCTCTATACTCTTCAGTCCAGTCAGAAAGATCCAGCTTACTCCACAATTATTATATTTATATTCCCATCATAAAATCTGAAGCAATCACACACAGTCCACCAAGAGTCTGACTTTAATAGGCCCTTCATGTCAGGTGACCTAAGGTGATAATTTCAGTAGCTGATTTTTTCTTTTTCATTGCAAGCCAAGAATGACCAGTGATCCACTATGCACTAATAGGACTGTCCCTTCTTTCAAATTCAACTAGTTTAGGCCACCAATACCAAATGTATAATATCGAGCAAGGAGATCTGCAATCTGTTTTAAAACTAAGTACTTTATTCAAAAAGATGAAATGCAGGAAATGAAAATATTCCAATTTATTTCAAGGAAGAGAGTACTTACATATAAAAGTATTTGGTATGCACACAAACAGTGAAAGTGTGTGGGAGGAGAAATCAGAGGCTACCTCTTAAATTATCTTGTGCAAAGACATACTGCTATAGCCTTAATCCAGAAATCAATCTCTTCTGTCATTGCCTCTTCACCCCAGTGAAGACAGTGACCAGAGACTAGAACACTGATTGAGGCTACTGCGCCTGACTGCCTCTTGGGCTCAAATCTAAACGTTAATAGTAAGATAGCCTCTACCTTGCTTCTGCCTTGAAAATTTTGTACACGTGCATATAATTGGCAGAACCTAATTCATACATAAAACCCAAATGTAAAAAAGTCCTGCAAAGGTGATTGATTCGTTCCAGAAAGAAAAGCATATAGAAGGAGTTGGGAATAATGAACACCAATCAACCATATCCAAGGCTCTGGCTAGAAAGTTGATTCTCTCAGCCTGCCTTCCCAGCGTACAGGGCCATTTTCTCTCCTGTGGTCCTTGGAGGCTGCTACATTTTTAAAAGCTTTCTCTATTGTTAGTTTCAGTTTAGTGGGTTTTAGCAGAAATAAGTCACAGGCTAAATGCTTCATGGGAGGGACTAGAATAATGGCCACCCACACTATGGAGAACTGTGCTAGTTGTAGTACATGCTTTCTGTGCATTTAAACTCATTTAGTACTTACGCCAAATCTATAAGGAAATTATGGCGACCGTTTAAGCCACTTGCCCAAGGGTGCATGGAAGGAAAGCCAGGAAGAAAGCCAGGTGAGGATTTCCACAGAGGCAATTCGGCTGTGCTGCCCAAAGGCCGGAGGTGGGATCTACACTTTAGAAATGATGGTTGGTACCAGTTCTTACAAGCTATTCATGAGAGTGAATGGGAGTAGCTTCTAATGATGTGTTTGCCTGGGCATTTCAGCAGTTTCCCATGTTCTAATCAAGGGGGCTAGTCAAATCTCCGCAGAGATATTAGACTCTAATAGCGAAGACTGAGCTGACTAGTGAGAATTTAGCACACATATATACAAATAGCAATATTCACAAGCCATGATGATTAAATAGAAGGGCATTTATGGTTGCAAACTGTTGTATCATGACAGAGATGTTGATAAAAGAACTTAGTCATTGTTATTATTTAATAATTCTGTGTCTTCTAATTTGCTTCTGGAGAGAAGGCTCTCCGTGACTTTCTTAAAGATAAACAAATTTTTAAAAATTTCTCGGCCGGGCTCCATGGCTCAGCCTGTAATCCCACGCTTTGGGAGGCTGAGGTGAGTGAATTGCCTGAGCCCAAGGGTTCGAGACCCGCCTGGGCAACTTGGTGAGACCTCATCTCTACAATAAATCAGAAATTAGCTGGGTGTGGTAGCGCACGCCTGTAGTTCCAGCTACTTGGAAGGCTGAGGCGGAAGGATAGCCGGAGCCCAGCAGGTCGAGGCTGCGGTGGCTGGGAGCGGCCACTGCACTCCAGTCTGGGCGACTGAGTGAGACTCCAACTCAAAAAAAAGAAAAAAATTTCTCAAGATACCTAGTATGTGCTATATGGATTTTGATAACCAAATTTTACTTCTCAAGGGAAGCTTGGTCATGATCTTCACCAAAAACTAATAATTGCATGATTCTAAATGCAGTCAGCAGTTTAGAAGAGTCATTACTCCACTGACTGTCTTACTATCCTGATAAAATATACAGTCAGAGGAATAAAGTATTAAGATTGGTCATTCCCAAATTTACTTCACTTTATCTTCAGAAGAAACCACTGAAAGTTTACAGCAGAGTTCACACTAGTTTGGTAGTTAGATTATAAGAATAACTTAAGAGATAATTGCTAGCAAAACAGTATGGCAGCAACCTGATTGGAAATCCTAAACCCTGTGTTTCCGATCTCACTTCCACCACTTATTGTAAGATATTAGCCAATCCTTTCTGTGAACTTTCCATCTTTAAAGTTGATGTTGCACTAGATACTAGCAAAAAAGTCTATGAATTAAATTCTACTAACACACACTCTAATCTTAGCAAAATTATAAGAGATAATCCAGCAGCTATCCAAGAGCACTGAGACAAATTGTTCATTGCTACCATCATTTGGGCTCTTTAAAAGTAAGTAGGAGTTGGGCTCGGTGGCTCAGCCTGTAATTCCATGCTTTGGGAGGCTGAAGTGAGTGGATTGCCTGAGCCCGCGGGTTCGAGACCCGCCTGGGCAAGTTGGCAAGACCTCATCTCTACAATAAATAAAAAAAATTAGCCGGATGTGGTAGCATGCGCCTGTAGTTCCAGCTATTTGGAAGGCTGAGGCGGAAGGATCGCCGGAGCCCAGCAGGTCGTCAGTGGGGTGGCCGTGAGTGTGCCACTGAACTCCAGCCTGGGCGACAGACTGAGATTCCAACTCAAAAAAAAAAAAGTAAGTAGGGCCGGTGTGGTGGCTCATACTTATAATTCCACCACTTTGGAAGGCCAAGGCAGGAGAATCATTTGAGGTCAAGAGTTCAAAATCAGCCTGGGCACCAAAGTGAGACCCTGTCTACAAAAAAAGTAAAAAAGTTAACTGGCATGGTGGCATGCCTGTAGTCCCAGCTACTCAAGAGGCTGAGGCAGGAGGATCCCTTGAGCCCAGGAATTTGAAGTTGTGTTGAGTTATGATTGTGCCACTGCACTTCAGTTTGAGTGACAGAGTGAGATTCCATCTCTTTAAAAAAAAAAAAGAGGCCGGGCTTGGAAGGCTGAGGTGGAAGAATCAGGATCACCTAAGCCCATGAGGTAGAGGCTGCGGTGGCCGTGAGCACGCCACTGCACTCTGGCCTAGGCAACAGAGTGAGACTCCAACTCAATAATAAAAATAACAAAAAGAAAAGAAAAACAGAAAAAGTATGCAGCAGAAAGTGGAAACAGACGTCCCAGAATGACTGATGAGGCCCTTCCTTCTACTTGCAATATACAAAGAAAATTTGGTGCCTTGAATGCCTGATGACCTTCAATGCTCATCCTCCTTTCAAACATGTGGGTAAATCGCTTCACAAAGAGAATTCAGTTCTTTTACTCCTGTCAAGATTTTGTCAACTGGATGAGAGGCATGCCCATAAACCACTTACCATCTGGTTAACTGAGTTTGTCAAGGAGAGGGAAGCAGGGTGGTGGTGAGTTGAAACCACTGCTCTCCCAGCTTCCAACCAATGATTGAGAAAGTCTGTGGGATCCTGTAGGTGTCGTTAAAATAACTGGATCATAAGAGAAGTTTGTTACACAGTAGAGACTGCCTGCTTTGAAAATTCTTTTGGTTTTAGCTTAACTTTTTATCTATTCATAGGAGACACTTGTCCTAACACACCAATCATTTTGACTGCCATTTTCTGAGACATGTTTTACTTTCATACATATTTGATCAACTTGGTTTCTCTTGGCTTCAAAAAATTGAGTGTGAGCTAACTTTTGTTTACTTTTTTAGCATTTTATGTTTTTTATTTTAATTTTAATATGAGGATTATTTGACAATCATAAGACAAGGGGAGAGTTTCAATATTAATTAACCAAAATCAATTTGCAAAAATGCAGTCACATTTGGGCCTCCTATGTTAAGGTGCATCATTCAAATTCACAGAATTAGAACAGTCAGAGGTTGCAACATCACAATAATTTCACTTAACTTTGCTCAATAAGTAAAGAAATCCTTTGGATACAGTCCTACACCTTCACAGAATTATAGTTCTATCTCTGGAGAAATTGAAGGCTGCCTTGAGAAGAAGTACAAAGTACGCTGTGGCATGTTGGGTCCCCCTAGGCAGTGGACTCTGAGACAGAGACTAGCATGCAAGAAGCTTACTAGGGAGAACTTTTGCAATTGACAATTGTGAAAAGCTTGGGAAAGACCAGGACCAGGTAGAGGGAGAAGTAAAGTCATTATGAAATCTCAAGGGAACTCAAATTATTTTACAAAGAAGATACCTGCACACAATTATTGCAGCTCTATTCACAATAGCAAAAACATGGAACCAACCATGTTGCCCATTAAAGCTGGACTGGATAAAAAAAATGTGGTACATATACACAATGGAACATTATGCAGCTATAAAGAACGAGAAATATATGGACTTTGCAGCAACCTGGATGGATTTGGAGTCGATCATACTCAGTGATTTATTACAAAAACAAAGAACAGAGTTCCATATGTTCTCACTCATAAGAGGACTTTGAACAATTATAATGCTATAAGAAAGCGATTGACAGTAATGGGAAACTGTTGGGGGGCTGGAATTGGCAGTTGAGGGAAACTGCTAGGGCAGGGAGGGCCATATCTCATTAACAGGGGTACCTGCATGATCAATGATTGTATACCTAACCCTGAATTGTATCCCACATCTTTACATTAAAAATTAAAAAAAAAAAAAATCTCAAGGGAAACCTACCCTGAACCTTCAGCCCGTTCAAAAGATAACACAGCTGGACACAGCTGATCTGAGCTGAAGCAAGGAGTCCAAGTCCTTCTATCCCTGTATCTGTCAGGCATAAGGATAGGGTGCCGTGGGGAAAAGGGCAGAACCATAGCAAAATACCCTAACTTCAGCCGGGGCAACACCCAAGGGGGCTGTCAGCAGAGACTATCTTTCAGGAGCACCAAAGCACTTCCAAAAATGCCAGCGATACAGCAAAGATTTATTTTTTACACGATGCCCCCAAATTTGGGATCCCTCTTGGTACCTGTCCATTCTAGTGGACAGTGCTCTAAACTCTTCCATTTCTCCTTTTTCTATCCACGTTCAGATGTCTTTTATCCCATCCTCTCCTGGTTATTGTTATATTTAAATAAGCCACATAGTCTCAGCTCCCATCGTAATGGTTAGTGAACACTTTACTTCTCAAAAGCCTAGGTACAAATTTCGGTAATTATGCCAAATCATAGGAATGAAGATAATGGTGGATTTTTCAAAAATAGTGGAGGATGGTAGAGTGAAGAGTAAGGACAACAGAGAATTTAAGCTTCCTTTAAATGACACCATTATATAAGAACATATAGTTAATCTGTGGTCACTACTGGTGGGAGATTACAAAGTAAAAAATTTGCAAAGGTGTGTGCTTTATCAGCAGGTTTCAGAAACATCCACAGAAGCTCCAAAGAAGACTATTATGATTCAAATCTTACTTTAAGACAAGTGATAGCTTAGGTATGGCAGGAATGCTGAATCCACACTCAGTGTGGTCACTCCTGGTCGCGAGACGGCAACCCTCTTTCTGAGTATCCCATGGAAGGGATGTTAGCTCTCATTCAAGGAGCATGGAAAAGTACTTAGTTCTGTCAGGAGTGGTAGAGAAGGTAAATAAAGAACATTGGATGGCGTTAACACAACTGCTATATGCTAGGCACTGTGAGGTAACTTTAAATGAATTCTCACACTAACACGATGGCAGATGTTTTTATTATACCTTTTAAAAAATATGAAACCAAATATAAACGAGGTGAAGTTATTTGGCTAGGGGGTACAGCTGGTGAGTGAATGAGTCAGTATTTGAACTCCAAAGTCAATGCTATTCCTACCACATCATATGCCGTAGTGATTCTTAAATAGCTTTTAATTGCAGAAGTTCAACTTACTCATACATGGAGGATTAATGTTTCAAACTACTTGTTAATACTTTTAATAACTTCTTGGTATAGATGTAATTTTTTTTCATAGTCTCTAAATTAGACCTGATTAGTTAAACTTGTACTCATGCCAGAAAGGGTTTGTATGTTTAAAATGTGCTTATACTATCTCCATGAAACACCTTGGTTCTTTTTTGCTAACAATGTACATAACACCACTAGTTACTTGCCCACACTTTGATCACTGTTTGTAAGACATATTTTCGTGTTTTTTAAAGTTTTATCTTTGTTTTGTTTCATCTAGTAATTTCTTTGTACATTTTATTTACGTCTTTTTCTCTTTTCCTCATTTATTTTTCAGATTCCGTTGACTTTTAAAAACAGATTTACTTTGTAGCAATTCTTTCAATATTGACGGCTATGTATATATTGAAATAAATTATTTCAAAAGCATGTCTGTTCAAAATTTTGAATTTTTCTCACTATGGAAAAAATTAGGACAGATCAATGTTTTTTTTTTCTTCCTAAGTGAACACACCTTTGATTTTCTCACATTAAAGCAGTGTTAGTGATGTTTCTCAACTGCCAGGTAGAATTTTAGATTGCAATAAAAATACAATTTAATACTTTTATCATATTTACTTTGATACTTTTCTTTTACAATGCTATTTTAGTTCTTTGTAGAGGTAGCATAATATTTAACTAACTTTAAAAACTAATTATTTTACTAACTTGCCTACACTTTATTAAATTCCCTTTACAGAATAATGAACTTTAAAAATATTTATAACAAAGAGTTAATGAATGAGAAATGTAAATAACAGCTTGTAAAAAAATAGATAATGATACCTCAGTTTGAGTCCCAAAGATAACTTCTCAATTACACAATTACAAGACATTAACTTAAAGTATCCATCATTAGACTATTATAAATTATTGTAAATCTGCATTACATAAACATCTTTAATAAAACATTTCATTATTATATTCAGGTGTATGATGTGAGCAAATGAAACTGCATTCCCTGGCAGGTATTTTTAGGAAAATACTTTAAAGGTTAAATATTTGGATATTATCCTTTCATTGTTATCTGCTAAACAGTGGTTTTATAAATGTATTGAAGGTCCTGGAAAGAATAATTTTCTAATCATTCTAAAAACTTGTCTTTTAATTTCTTTAGACCATAATTGTGCATTTTTCCAATGTTCAGAGAAAAGTGGCAGAGTTTGTTCAAAATCTGTTCTATTTTGTCAAAAATAAACGGCAATTATCATTTATTATTTTCCCGAATGTTCTCATAATTCATTTCCTGTTGAATATTAGAGTTTTGTAGCTTCTATATAAATGAGGGTCAATATGTAAATTATTTAAAAATAAAAGACATGTTTGATATTTTAATTTTTTCTATACAATTTTTATTGTAAAGAAATCCATCTTTGATAATGTTTACTGAAATAAAGTATTTTATAACTATTTTTACTTAGTAATATAATTTGCATTTCCCTGTTTTGAGGGAAAGGTGATCGAATTAATGAGTTTTGTTTTCACTTGCTTCTCTTTCAATTCATTTTTAATTTTTTGGCCATAATGAGCTTCAATAAATGCCAGTCACTGAACTGAAGACTTGACATAAATTATCTCACTGAATCCTCATAAGTATTAGTACCTCATTTCACATGAAAAAACTGAGGTTAAGGAACATTAAACGATATCACATTAATCCACAGTCTCAGTTATTTGTGATTCTGTAACTCCTGTTTTTTAATGACTATGCAGATTGCATCCCAAAGATAATGAGTTTAAGGTTATTAAAACTAGTGGGGCTGGGCACAGAGGCTCACGCCTGTAATCCCAGCACTTTGGGAGGTGGAGACAAGAGAATTGCCTAAGTCCAGGGGTTCAAGACCCGCCTGGACAACTTGGTGAGACCTCGTCTCTACAATAAATCAAAAATTAGCCGTGCGTGGTAGCGCACGCCTATAGTTCCGGCTACTTGGAAGGCTGAAGCGGAAGGAGCACCGGAGCCCAGCAGTTCGACGCCAGGGTGGCTTTGAGTGTGCCATGCACTCCAGTCTGGGCGACAGAGTAAGACTCCAACTGAAAAAAAAAAAGAAAAAAAATTAGCATGGCGTGGTGCGCGCCTGTGGTTCCAGCTACTTGGAAGGTCGAGGCAGAAGGATCGCCTGAGCCCAGCTGGTCAAGGCTGCAGTGGCTGTGAGCATGCCAGTGAACTCCAGCCTGGGTGACAGAGTGAGACTCCTACTCAAAAACAAAACAAAGCAAAAAACAAAACTAATGGGAAATGTCAATTGTTATAATAAAGTCGAAGAACTGTGTGTTTGAATATTTGCTGTATTTATCCCATGCATATCTTCTTGGGTCTAAATCAGCCCAATTAACTAAAATTAAACTGAATAGAAAACTAACAAGGATAAAAAAAATTTAAAGTCCAAAAGAACTTGGGAGTGCAATTAAACTCCTATGCTTCTAAGAAACAAGCCAGAGAAATAAATGGTCTTACCCAAGGTCCAATGGAGATGTGAGTTATGTAGCCCAACTTTCTGTACACTAATTCATATATTTTCAGAAAATAGCTAATATTTGTTGAACCCTTTGTATGTGTCAGACTCTGTGCAGTATTATAATTGTTGAGATGGGTTCTGTTATTACTCCATATACAGATGAGAAAACTGAAGCATAAACATGCCCAAGGCTAAGGTTAGTATGAATTAGAACAGGAATGTGAATTTAGCTCTACAAAACTTTGAACTCAGAATTGAAAGCATCCATCTTATTTATCTTATTTACATGATATAGCTTCTCATCCAATAGGCTGCTGTCCTGTGGCTACTGCTGCTCTCTATTAGATATGATTGGCCTTCATTACAAAGCAATTCATTTGTTTTTTCTTCCTTACTTCAGATACACTAGTGAGACATACTGTCTTCCAACTTATAAAAGTCAATATATAAATTATTTAACAATAAAAAGACCTGGAGCCAACCAATCAAAACAGACACTGGTCCAAACAGATTTGAGATTGGCTGTAGAGCAATCTCTAGTTCTGCTTGCCAAATAACTGCCCTGAAACCAATTAAATCATGCAGTCAAGGACTAGGAAAGTATACTTTCTTCCAGCATCAAAATATCTGACTTTCTGCATTTATTGAGCAGGAAAGACAAAAAGAGGAAGGAAAAGAATGCTAATTATACCATAGTGAGTGAGATGCTTTGAGACTATTTTAACTACCACACACAGAACATGTACAGAAAGAAAAAAACAAAAAACAGCATGACACAGCTGAAGAAGATGCATGCCTCTTAATAACAACCAGATTACAAAATTAAGAATGGTATTGATTGCAAGAAGTAACTGCATGACAAGTGGTATATCACTGCTTCTACATTAAAACCTTCTTCCATTTGTTTGCTAACACCCCCACTATCTGCAAACCAAGTATGGATTTAGATGCCATCTTTGGTGTCTTAGTCAGATGAAATAAAATGGTGTCATTTATAATTATAGATTTTTGAAATACATTTATTACTTTGATTTTTCTTTAACAGTTTGATTTCCAGTGTCTTCTGAACACTCATTCCTGGGGCCCCTTTGATATACATATTTCCTGAATTAATTTTCAGGAAAAACTACACCTATATGTGCTTTGTAGACCAGAGAGGATATATGCTACATTACAAAGAAGTTTGTTCTCTTCTCGTCAACAGTGCTGTTCAATGGTCCCACTCACCATGAACAAAAGGCATGCTGTGGTTCTGTGTTATCCTATGACTCTTCACTTTCCCCAACTTTTCTCCCAAATAGAAAACTCCCAGTCAGACTTGTATTGATAATAGCTGTGCATAGTTGTATGAAATTTTGGATGCTAATTATGTTTAGATAGATCACAGCTGGATGCAGTGCCCAAGCCTATAATCCCTGTGCTCCAGGAGGCTGTGGTGGGAGGATGGCTTGAGGCCAGGAGTTTAGGTATCAGCCTAGGCAACATAGCGAGACCCTGTCTCTACAAAATGAAGCAATTAGCCAGGTGTAGTGGCATGTATTCCCAGCTACTCAAGAGGCTGAGGCAGGAGGATTACCTGAGCCTAGGAATTTGAGGTTATAGTGAACTATGATTGTGCCGCTGTCCTCCAGCAAGAATTTGTCTCTAAGAAAGAAAAAACTGTTGGTGGTTGCTGC
>CAUYQG010124446.1:0-12348 GCA_963574415.1 Tarsius wallacei | reverse complement strand
GGACCGGGGGTCCCTGAGCCTCGGACCAATGCGTCCAGCTGTGGGCAGTGGGGTAGGGGAAGGAGGGCAAGAGACTTTTTGGGGAACTCACATTCGGAGAATCTCACAGTTCCGCCTGTGTTGCCGCCATCTTGACCGCACTCCTCGATATTACATGATTTTAAGACTTTAATTTACTGAAAATAATTTTGAAATTATGACATAGGTACTCTCTCTGATGTCTTCCCCAGACATCCTGGGTCATCAGTAGGCACATAACACCCAAGATGGCTATGAAGGGCAGAGCCTGTCTGAATCCTGAATTTACCTATCAGGTGTAGAGCTTATTAGAGAAGACAGAGATGTGAAGATGATGTCTGGCGGATTCAGTACCTCCCAGAGTAGCCAGGAGGCAAAGCCAGGGCAGGGAAGAAGGGACCATAATGGGTTTGACTCTGACTTGTAGCTGCTGGTGTAGGCACTGCACCAGAACCCCAAAACAAGAGGCTCAAAACCAAAAACATAAGCTCACAGTCAAGTCAACCAAGTATTGAATTGTATTTAACTGAAAAAAATGGAAGCCATTCTTACTTTACCAGCAATTTAAAACTAGCTATACAAGGGGGGACCCCCAAAAAACCTGTTATTATTTTTTGGAGGGTGGACCCCTTGCAGTACAGGTAAGTGTTCTAGGAACCCATCAGCATCAGTGCACCAACTAGTATTGTTGTGAAAGACTGTGTTCAGCTTCAGTTAAATATTTTTGGAGATTCTTTATCAACACGTTCACCCATTTCATGATGGGTGATTTACAAGCACACCTGCTCACATGGTCCTGAGTGTACAGCAGTTTTTGACTAAAAACATGACTCCCATACCCCATTTTCCCTATTCACCTGATCTCACCCCAAATGACTTTTTCTGTTTCCCTGGGTGAAAAAAGTCCTCAAAGGAAAATGTTTTGCCCATGTGGAAGAGGTGAAACAAAAAATGACAGAAGCACTAGAAGGCATCAAAATTAACAAGTTTAAAAACTGTTTTGAGCAGTGGAAAAAGCATCTCAATAGGTGTGTTGTATCAAATGGATAATACTTTGAAGGTGACTGAAGTTTAGACATGTAAGAATAAATACACAGTTTTTTATAAATAAATTCCAGGGTTTTTTTGGGTCCCCTTCTTATATACCAAATATTACCATACCCACATAACATATGTAGACATATAGACATTCAGGCACACAGATGAAAGCAGATCTTATATCTTTACTAGAGGATTCCCATTTGCCAGCTTTTAAGTGGTTTTTCTTTTCTCCATTCAGACTATAAAGCTTCCAATTACAAGTTTCATTATCCTAGGCAAGACAATCCTAAACTTGCATTTCTAAAGGGATGATTCTTTGGTGAAATGAGGTAGAAAATTTGTATCTCCAAAGCATAGAATTGAAAATTTAGACATAAATATTGTATCATTTTTTGCTCAAACTATGACAAAAAATATACTTAAAGTCCCAGTTAGACAGGATGACACATTAGTTAATTCAAAACAAAGGTAAGAGTTTCTAGTGACTCAGCCCTTTGTCTTAGAACATCCTTACAAATGGAAACTTCCTTTATAGATGTATATTTATTTTACAATAAACTCAATATGGATAGATTTGAAAAAGGAAGAAGCCTACTTTACCTGAAGGCCTGTCTTTTATAAATACTTTATCTAAGATAGCTTTCTTTTTGCCTTTGGGGAAGGATAGTAACTAAGCCAAAAGGTTAGCAGATTGAATTTTTCTTATCAATTAATCACTTAAGCTTTCTATTTGCCTTTTATAAAGAGTTATTTATTTATTTATTTATTTTGAGTTGGAATCTCTACAGTGAGAACTCTGTTGCCCAGGCTGAAGTGCAGTGGCACACTCATGGCCACCGCAGCCTCAACATGCTGGGCTCAGGTCATCCTTCCACCTCAGTCTTCCAAGTAGCTGGAACTACAGACATGGGCCACCATGCCCAGTTTATTATTATTTTTATTTATTGTAGAGCTGAGGTCTCGTCAAGTTGCCCAGGCTGGTCTCAAATCCGTGGGCTGAGGTAATCCTCTCACCTCAGCCTTCCAAAACTGTGGGATTATAGGTGTGAGCCACCATGCCTGGCCTAAGGAGTGTTTTTAAAAAAGCAATACAAATATTGAAATATTTTTAGAAGCTTCTGCACATCAAGAGGCATCTTTGGATGAGACTAATTTGGGAGCCTTTATTTTCAAATGCACTTCCTGGAGTGCAGTGTTGTTTATTTGGAACAATTTCATTGTAATGTTAGATTCTCTTTAGTAAGATTTTGCCTCTTCTATAAGCATTTGCTGCTTCCAGGGCCTAATACTTACACATGTAAATGTAAGCATAGCCAGAAGGTGGAGTTTTTAGTTCTTCAGAAATCAAGAATCTCATTTTTGCCTTGAATCTTGGCTTTGGCTCTTAGATCTTCTTGACCAAATTAGTCAATGATTTTTTCCTTACCTAAGCATGAAAAAAAAAAAAAAAGAAAGAAAGAAAAGAAAGAAAAAGAAAAGAAAGAAAAAATGGGGATAGAACACAAAAATCCCCATGAATTTCCAAAAGCCAAAGTATGCACCCTCTGCAGAATTGCCATTTCTGTTTGACCCAGTCAACATAAGAGGCTTCTAACTGTATCCAAGCCAGTTAATTATTGGATCCAATTTAATCCTGGACCCATACCAGTTTGTGTCATGACTTCCAAACCCAGTTTGGTTCGGAAATTTGCTCAAACAAACTCTGATATCTCAAAACACTAATCTGTGGAGCTTTGGAACCCAAGAGAGAACTTAATGGACACAATAGGCCTGGTGGGTACTTGCTTGGTCCTTTGGTGTTCCTGTGGGTCACTAGAAGTGCTATTTTGCATCCCACTTCTGACACCATTTGTTAAAAAAAAAGCCAAAAAAATCCTTAGACAAATTTAACAGAGTTTAATTAAACAAAGAATGGATTGTGAATTGGGCCGCTTCCCAAACCAGAGTAGGCATAGAAAGACTACAGCACAGATTTGTGGTAGAAGAAGATTTATGGACAGAAAAAGGAAAGCAATGTACAAAAAAAGGAAGTGTGGTACAGAAACAGCTGGATCGGTTACCACTTCGTGTTTGCCTTATTTAAACTCAGTTTGAACAGTTGGCTGCCTTTGATTAACTGAAACCCAGTGATTGGCACAAGAGTAGGTTACAGTCTGTTTATATATCCAGTTAGGTTACAGTTCACTATGTGTGGAGAGACCTTTGGGCTGACTTAAAATATGTAAGGTGGCAGTGTTAGATTTAACTTAATTTAATGTCTTCCAAGTGTGATACAACAGTGAGGGTGGAGAGTAGTTACAAGTATGTAGTTAACTCATTATGGTGGAGTCAATCAGTGTCTAGACTTCCCAGTGTTGTCTTCTATCCAAGCTGGAATTCACTGAGATGGATGAGGGTCTTTAGTATCCCATCCAGATAGAGCCCTGTTGTGTCTTCCTTGTTCCAACTCCAAGGCTCCTTTTAGTCTTCAGGCTCCTTTACCATGTCTGCCTTGCTCTGGACCCCTCTGGGTCATGCTGGGGCATGGTGAACTTGTGAGGCTGTCTTAGGTTCATAGTCCTAGACAGCCTCTGTAGACATCTTGCCCAGAGACTCATGCCTTACCCTTTCCTTGCTTTACTACAGAGTGGCTGACCCATGTCAGCTAGATTCCAAGTTGGGTTTGGTGCTTATGAGACATTTATGAGTGATTAAAGGACCAACAGAAGGGACAGTCTGATGTTTTCCTCTGCCTTTCTTTGCATCATCATCAGCTACATTTCCTTTGTGGTCTACTCTCTCTGAACAGACCTGCTGTGGTTCCAGTTTTTCTGGGTGGCCCTGGCTCCTTGCTTCAATAACACTCTATCTTCCTATGACCCTTCTGACATAGGGACAGTAGTGGCTTCCTACTGTTGCTGATCTCTAGATTTTGTCATTATCCCATTTGGCTTCTCAGTTTCGCTACTACCCCTGTAGCCAATTTCCTGTTAAAAATTTAATTGTGAATTAAATTAGCAATTTCCTCAATTGTGGATACTCAGAATTGTTTCTGTTTTTCTCATTGAATCTTAACTGATACAGTAATTATCACAGAAAAACTCTGATGTCTTATTGCATTTACAAATACCATCAGGAAAGGTAGTCGGTTCCCATGTACTCTTAGATCCCCAAACCTATATGGAGGTTCCAACTTTCCCTCTAACTAAAGTCTGGAAGATCTAAAACAGGAATTTCCATATGGGAAATTCCTTGGCACTTCATCCTTTTGCTTCGCTCTGACCCTTCCTTCCCCTCCTCTTGTCTCATCTCCTCTCCTTTCCTCCTGCATCTTCTCCTCTCTCCATTCTCATCTCAACCCCACCCCGCCTCTCTTCACATACTTGTTCCTCTCCTTTTCTTTTGACATAGATTGTTTTTCCAATCTGGGGGTGGAAAAAAAATGTTCCAACTGAGTACATGGTTTTTTAAAAATGCTACATTCCAAATCTTTCAGGGCTTAGGCTTTTGAAGCTTAAATGCCCAAGATTTTGTAAGAAATCTGACACAAGTGATTAGTATGATCAGCTGTTGTCTGAAGGGTCACAGAGTGACAAAAAGTAGAGAATCAAAGCACACATTATAAAACACATCAAAATATAATTCTGTCACAGCACGTATCACAAGCCTGAAGTGCCTGGAGAATATTTCCTGACTGAATGAAGTAAGGTTAAATGCTCTTTGTTTTTAGAATTTAGGGAAAACTCAGATTTAATTTTTAAACTCCTGTTACATTTTTATCTACTGAGGACAAGTTATAAACTTAGGATACAGCCTCAAGTTTCATTTCTTACTTTTATTTTCTTCTGAAGAATATATATAATTTGAAAGAATTGTAAGTAAACATCTATATTGAAGATTGTGAATTTTTTTCTGCTAAAAGATTGAAAAATAAATCTTCCAGAGGATGTTTTCTTCCTCCAAGTCAGTTAAACTCTGATATAAAAGGCAAATGATTGATTGACAGTCACAGTGCTGCAACAGCTGTGGAAGCTAACCTCAATCAGTCAGATTAAAATGAGTCAGCCCACATGTCAAATTGGACAGCTAAACACCAGCCTGGATTGTAGGACTGATGAAGTGCAAATTTGACTGCAGACTTAACATTTGGGATTTAAACTCTGAGATGTTACAGATAGTCACCAAAGATCAAATGTGACCAACCAGTTGTGCTTTTTGGGGGAAAAAGTTGAGTTTTCAGTTAGAATCATACTACTCATTTAGTTAAGGATATTTATTCTGATTACGTCATGCTCAGTGCTGAGGATGATGGAATGAACAAAACAGACGTGGTCCCTTCTCCTAGCACTTACACTCTAGAGCAAAGACAGGTGTGGGGCACGTGGTTGCAAAGCATGATGAGTGTGGGCACCAAAGAGAAGGGAAATTTAACCTGACTTTGAGATTATGTTCCCAGAGAAGGAGAAGGGTTGTGCTGTGAGCCAAAGAAACAGCCTGCACAAAGGTATAGAAGTTCAAAAGTGTGGTGACATCAAGAAACCGCACATTTGGGTATGTCTCGATGGTGAGGAGGGTGGGTGAGAGATGATGTTTGAAAGACAGGCAGGGGCCAGGTCACTGGGGGCCCAGAAGACATACTGAGGAATTTGATCTCTGCCCTTTTGGCCATAGAAGGGCATTTAGTATTATCAATTAGAACAATAATATGGTCAGATTTACTTTCTAAAATTATCGCTCTATCTGCTAGATATACATGGGAATTATAGATGCAAAGTAACCAATTATAAAGTAGTCACCCAGGTGAAAATGTATGAGGGTCTATATTAGAGAGATAGCAGTAGACATGTAGCAAAGTCAGCACATTTGAGAGACACTGAGGAGGAAAAACCAATAGGGGATAGACATAGACTGAGTATGAGGGTCAGGAAGAGAGAGAGGGAATCAAGGATGACACCAGATTTTTGACTTGAGTATCTGAATAAAGGGTGGTGTCCCTTCCTGAGCTGTCTCAATTACACAGTTGGAGGAGCAGGTTTGCTTCAGGTTGGGAAAATGGGTATGTTTGGTTTGAGCACTTGCAAGACAGCTTTTTAGAGATGTAGAGGAGCTCAGGAAAATAACTGAAATCTACCTCAGAGGTAGAAGAGCTCTTTGGGGTTGTAGAGAGTGAAGGGGCGTTGCACTCTGAAAACCATGGAAACTCATGAAGAACTTAATCAGCAAAGGCAAAAATCCAAATATTTAGAAATTTAGAAAAAATGCTAAATAGAGAGAGCTAACTTACGTGGGGGAACCAAAGAGGAGAACACAATTATTTCAAACTTTATATGTTTCTTATAATTCTTTTCTTTTCTTTTTTGAGTCAGGGTCTCACTCTGTTGCACAGGCTGGAGTGCAGTGGCACAATCACGGCTCACTGCAGCCTCGACCTCCTGAGCTTAGATGATCCTTCCAGCTCAGACTCCCAAGTAGCTGGGACTACAGGCGTGTGCTACTACACCTGGGTAATTTTTTCATTTTTGGTAGAGACAAGGTCTTGTTATGTTGCCTAGGCTGGTCTCAAACTCCTGGGCTCCCGCCTTGGCCTCCCAAAGTGCTGGGATTACAGGCGTGACCCACCACATCCAACCTATTTCTTATGATTTTATTGTCTTCAGTCATTCTTGTTATTCAAAATAGTGAATAACTTATTATATTACCCATGAACAAAAGTTGTTTAGGAAGCTACCTAAAAAGTACATATTAGATAATAAGAAAATATGTCAATTTGCCTATTCAAAGATAAAAAAAGATAAAGCTTTTAAATGAGGGAAATATCTTACTAATGTGATAATAGCTTAAGGTACCTTTAGAAATTTTTAATCTTCTATAGCTTTTTAAAACGTCTAATTAAATGGGATGTTATTACTTCCCTTCCTATGCCAGAGGGTTAGTTGAATATGAATTTACATCCCCATGTGTATTGGAAAATGTTTCCTTCCAGTTAATAGAATGATCACTTACCACAGGATCCACAGTGAGGCCAGTTCTGTCTATTGCTTAAGTTGCCTTAGTCAATGCCATATTTGTTGTTTAAAGGAAAAATGAGTCAGAGCAATGTTCCAGACAGTGTGCTGAGACAGTGGTTTAAGAAGACTCTTTCATTTGCCCAGTCTCCAGAATTTTTCATCATGAGTACTAGATCTTGAGTGCCTGCTATGTAGGCAACCCCCTGTGTCCCCTCACTAGAATGTGTGATCCATGAGAACTGAGACTTTACTTTTGTTCACTGCTGTTTTCTCAGAGCCCTGGGAAGAAGTAGACACTTGATAAATACTCACTGAATGAAGAAACAAATGTTGGACTCTAGGATTACTAAATGTGAATAAGAACTATTTTCTGTAGTCCAATTTGGAAGGGTAGGTGTGAGTAATTTAAATGTGGTATGGCAGGTGTAGTGACAGAGATGAGTGGGGGATGGGATCTCTTAATACAGCCTGCCCAATATGAAAGCATGCCAATGTATGCTTGTTCAAGGAACTCTGTTGCTTAGTCCTGCTAGAATATGCTATAAACAGGAGGTGTCACTGAGGGAATTGCATGCTATGCAAAGAAGACTAGACTTGAACCAATGGATAATGAAGCAGCACTTAGCAAGGGAGTTATAGTCATAGTCAGTCTCCCATTTTTAGATAGATTCTTTGGGTTATTTTCTGGGGGATACATTTGTGGGGAGAAGGACTGGAGGCAGGAGACAAGTGGGAGATATTTCAGTCATTAAAGGACTAGTATGGAAAGGACACATTCAAGAATATTCAGTAGCTAAAACTATAAGAACTTGATGATTGATTAGTTGTAAGAAATGAGAACCTGAAGGTGGAGTGGAAGGATGAGAATGAGTCAAAAAATCTGGCTTTGAATAGATGGAAGTCCTAAAAAAGAGAAGTAACAGGTCTTGAGGGAAAGATTGTTTCAGTTTTATCAGACTGAATTAGAATCTGTGAGATACTCAGATGAAAGGATTGGGAGAGAGATGGTGACTAGAGCTGCAGTTGGGGAGTCATGAACATAGAAGTGTGAATGTGGCCAAGATCCTCAGGGAGAGAGTGGGGAGTGAAGAGAAATGTAGCCCTAGGAATAACACAACAGCACAACAATTATTGAAGGAGTGGGAAGAAGAAGATGAATCCATGAAGGAGACTAAAGAAAGAAGGTCAAAACTGCCATAAGAGGACTAGGTGAGTGTAGTCAAGTACAGAGTGTGAGGGGGATAATGGTGTCTAATAAAATGGAGAAATTAAATCAGAGAAATATCTGAAAGACCATTGGCTATTTAAAAAAATTTTTTTAACTGTAAAGATGTGGAGTACAATTCAGGGTTAGGTATACAAATGTTCATAATGCAGGTATTCTTGATGAGGTGTGGCCCCCCTCCCCTGGCAGTTTTCCACCACTGCCAATCCCTTTCTTATAGCATTATGGCAATTGTTCAAGGTCTGTTTATGAGTGAAAACATGAGGTACTCAGTTCTTTATTTCTGTGCTAGGTCACTCAATATTATAGAATCTAAGTCCACCCAAGTTGCTGTGACGTTCATAATTTTGTCCTTTTTATGGCTGTGTAATATTCCATCTTGTATAGATATGAATAGACACTTCTCAAAAGAAGACAAACAAGCAGCCAACAGATACGTGAAAAAAATGCCTGGCCTCACTAGTCATCAAAGGAATAAAAATTAAAACCACACTGAGATACTACCTAACTCCAGTCACGATGGCCATCATCAATAACTCAGAAAACGACAGATGCTGGAGAGGATGCTGTGAAAAGGGAACACTTCTACACTGTGGGTGAGAGTGTAAACTAGTACACCTCTGTGGAAAACAGTGTGGTGATTCCTAAAAGATCTAAAAATTGACCTTCCATATGACCCCATGATCCCTCTACTGGGAACATACCAGGAGGAATTCAAATCACTCTATGAAAAAGATACCTGAACATGCATGTTTATTGCAGTATTGTTCACAATAGCAAAAACATGGAACCAACTGTGCTGCCCATCGAAAGAGGACTGGACCATTTGCTATTAATCAAACAGACTTCTGTCTACCACTCCAGGATTATCCCATTCCCCTTCTCTGCTTATTCTCTTTCCTCTAGCCTCCCTGCCTTCTTTTAGCTCCTCAAACAATCCAAATATTTTTCTACCACAGGACCTTTCTATATGTTATACATTTTGCCTGGGATTTCTTCCCTTTCCATCCTTCATATGTCTGGGTAGGTAGATACTGATAATAATGACAACAATTAAAGCGTCTTGATATAGCTAATAGTGCCTTTTAGCTATTTATTTTATGTTATTTTTCAGAGATAGGATCCCACTCTGTCACTCAGGCTGGAGTGCAGTGGTGCAAGCATAGCTCACTGTAGCTCCTGGCCTCCAGCGATTCCCCTGCTTAAGCCTCCTGAGTAGCTGGGACTACAGGCATTTGCCACCATGCCCAGCTATTTTTCTTTTTTCTTTTTTTGTAGAGACAGGTTCTCACTGTTTTGCCCAGGTTGGTCTTGAACTCTTGCCCCTTAAACAGTTCTCCCACCTCGGTCTCTGAAAGCAATGAAATTACAAGTGGGAGCCATTGTCCTCGGTCCCCTTTAATGTTTTTGGCATAGTTTTTTAAATTATAAACATTGGTCAGGCTGTCCATAATTATCAGAAGATCAAACTCTTAATCTCTATTATTTTGAGGCAGTAACATAGGTTTGTATTAATGATTTATTATTTCTCTTTAAAAATGTTTTTTATTTTAAATATGTGTACAATTCAGGGGATTTATTATTTATTTAAGAAAACATAAATCGGCCGGGCTCGTTGGCTCAGCCTGTAATCCCAGCATTTTGGGAGGCCGAGGTGAGTGGATTGCCTGAGCCCCTGGGTTCGAGACCCGCCTGGGCAACTTGGCGAGACCTCGTCTCTACAATAAATCAAAAATTAGCCGGGTGTAGTAGCGCGCGCCTGTAGTTCCGGCTACTTGAAAGGCTGAGGTAGAAGGATCGCTGGAGCCCTGCAGGTCGAGGCTGCGGTGGCCGGGAGCGTGCCACTGCACTCCAGTCTGGGCGACGAACTGAGACTCCAACTCAGGCAGGCAGGCAGGCAGGCAGGAAGGAAGGAAGGAAGGAATCATATGGTGACATTAATGTCTCTGGATCCCCCCCCACCAAATACGTGTAATTTAGTTCATAAGGTACTGCACCTTATCTCTGCCACATCCTGCATAGTCTCTAGAATAGGGGTCCCCAGCCCCTGGGCCACAGACCAGTAGCGGTGGGTGGCCTGTTAGGAAACCGCCACACAGCAGAAGTTGAGCGGCCTGCCAGCGGGGCTCCGCCTCCTGTCAAACCAGTAGCTGCACTGGATTCTCATATGAGCACGAGCCCTATTGTGAACTGCACATGCAAGGGATCTGGGTTGAGCGTTCCTCATGATAATCTAATGCCCATGAGACCCCTCCGCTCTACCTTCCAACCCAATCAGTCGAAAAATTGTCTACCATGAAACTGGTCCCTGATGCCAAAAGGGTTGGAGTCCGCTGCCCTAGAGGAGTGTTATCTATTTAAATCACCTTACAGTAATAACGGCCCTTAGGTTATTGGTAGCCTACAAACTATTTTCAAACTGAATTACAAAAAAAAAAAAAAAAAAAATCAATTCTGATTGAATATTGGCACTCTGTTCCCATGTTAATTTTAACTATACGTCTTATAAGGCTATCTAGATTCAGATATTCCTAGGAAAAAAATATATGACTAAATAATATTCTAGAACAGGAAGAAGCCAATGTGAGAACTTGAACACCGGGCTCGGTGGCTCAGCCTGTAATCCCGCGCCTTGGGAGGCTGAGGTGAGTGGATTGCCTGAGCCCGCAAGTTCGAGACCCGCCTGGGCAACTTGGTGAGCCCTCATTTCTACAATAAATCAAAAATCAGCCGGGCGTGGTAGCGCGCGCCTGTAGTTCCAGCTACTTGGAAGGCTGAGGCGGAAGGATCGCGGGAGCCCAGCAGGTCGACGCTGCGGTGGCCAGGAGCGGCCACTGCACTCCAGCCTGGGCGACAGAGTGAGACTCCCATGTGAGTCCCCAAAATATGAAACTACAATAAGAAACACTTTAGCGTATGAGGCTCCTGGTGCTTGTGAGTCCATCCAGTCAGAGTTGGGCACATCAGGCAAGTGTGTCACCAGCCTAATTGTGGAACACATTCTCCATTTAAACAAGAACCCAAAGGAATTTGAATTAAGAGGAGGTCAAAAAGAGAAGTGGGACAGGACCTCTGTGTCCTGTTTCACAAAACTGTCAAAGAAAGTAGGAAGCTTTTTATCAGAATTGTGCAAAACAAATCCAAAACTGCATTGTTTTCCCCCTTATAATACCGTTACTATGGAAAGATATTATATATGTATTTTTGAAGACTTTAACATGGAAATAAACATCCCCCCCAAAAAAAGAAGAAGAAATCCTTTAGGACACTGGTCTGGGAAAGGGTTTTTTGAATAGGATCCCAAAAGCACAGGCAACAAAAGCAAAAATAGTCAAATGGTATTACATCAACCTAAAAGGCTTCAGTACAGCAAAGGAAGCAATAACAGAGTGAAGAGACCACCTATGGAATGGGAGAAAACATTTACAAACTATGCATCTGACAAAGGGTTAATATCCAGAATATAGAAGGAACTCAAACAACTCAGTGGCAAACAAAAAAACAAGAAACAAAAACAAATCAACTAATTTAAAAATGGTCAAACAATCTGAATGGACATTTCTCAAAACAAGGCATACAAGTGGCCAACAGGTATATGGAAAAATACTCAACAGCATTAACTATCAGGAAAATGCAAATCAAAACCACAATAAGGCATCACCGCACCCCAGTTAGAATTGCTACATGAAAAAGACAAAAAATGCTGGCAAGGATGTGGAGAAAAGGAAACTCTTATACACTGTTGGTGGGAATAAAAAGTGGTACAACCATTATAGAAAATAGTATGGTGGTTCCTCAGAAAATTAATAATAGAGCTTCCATATGATTCAACAATCCTACTACTGAATATATAACTAAAATTAAATCAGTATGTCAAGGGGATATCTGCACCCCCATGTTGACTGCAGCACTATTTACAATAGTCAAGATGTAGAATCAACCTCTAGTGTCCAATGAATAGATTTTTTTAAATGTGGTGTATATACACAATGGGAAATTATTTAGCCATAAAAAAAGAATGAAATCTTGTCATTTGTGACAATATGGAACTTAGAAGACATTGTGTTACGTGAAATA
>CAUYQG010124444.1:0-11740 GCA_963574415.1 Tarsius wallacei | reverse complement strand
TTGGAGTCTCACTCTGTCGCCCAGACTGGAGTGCAGTGGCCGCTCCCGGCCACCGCAGCCTCGACCTGCTGGGCTCTGGCGATCCTTCCACCTCAGCCTTCCAAGTAGCTGGAACTACAGGCGCGCACTACCACGCCCGGCTGATTTTTGATTTATTGTAGAGATGAGGTCTACACCAAGTTGCCCAGGCGGGTCTCGAACCCGCGGGCTCAGGCAGTCCACTCACCTCAGCCTCCCAAGGCGTGGGATTACAGGCTGAGCCATCAAGCCTAGCACAAACTTTTTAAGTTATATACTTTGTTGTATTTGTTCATGTGTGAATGTATACTAGCTTGCAACACATTTATGCTTGCAAGAGTCGCTGACCTAGAGTGCTTGTTAAAAAATTTAGATTCCTAGTTGACTCACCTAAATGATTATTGTCAGTCAAGTTTGGGAATTACTGCTTTTAAAATATTTATTGTAAACCCTGAATCCTCTGAAAAACTTAGTTACTTTCTCTCTGTAGTGGATGATTTCTTAAAGGCTTCATGTGGGCTATATCATCTTTATTCATCTAGAAAACTACTTGGAGAAGACACAAGAGAGATGGTGGAATGCAGGTGATAGACTAAACTTACTGGGAGTTTTGCTTGTGTAATTTAAAAAACTTCTTTTATTAGATGAGTGTAACTGTTAGCTGAGTGGTACATACAAATATGCTAGTCATTTTGATCTTTCTCAAACTGGAAAACACTGGAGTTTGCTGCCATTTGTTCAGGATTTTCTCTTTCTAATCCCAGTGTCTGCACATAATAAAGCATTTAGTAAATATATGTTCAATGTCTGGAAACAGGGAAATAAGTTTTGTGGCTTATTTTAACGTATCTGTGAAATTTTTAGGTATTAATGAAGTGCTTGGTCTTACATTTTTTTTAGATGTTATCTGAAAGTGTCACATCTATCCAGGGTGGTTGTGTAGGGAAGGATGGCTATGATGAAATTGTGGTGTCCACGTATTCAGGTAAAGTAAATGATAATAGGTAGGTGAAGAAAGAACCAATAACAAAATATCTAAATTAAATTAATTGCTTTTGAGGACTACTAAAAAAAAGTGTTACAGCAGTTTCCCCTTATCTGAGGGGGTTATGTTCTAAGACCCCCAGTGGATGCCTGAAACCACCAGACCCTTTAAATACTATGTTTTTTCTTATACATACATACCAATGATTAAGTTTAATTTACAAATTGGGCACAGTGAGAAATCAGCAACAACAATAATAAAATAAAGCAATTATAACAGTATGCCACCATCAATGCACTTTAGGGCCCTTATTAAGTAAAATAAAGGTTACTTAACTGTGATACTGCAACAGTTGCTCTGATAACCAAAATGGCTTCTGAGCGATTAAGGCATGGATGGGTAGCAAGTAGTAGGTGGTGTATACTGCTGGCTATGTGCTGGACAGCAGGATGATTCACATCCAGGGTGGATGGAGTGGGATGGGGAGAGATTTCATCACGCGACTCAAATGGCCATGCAATTTAAAACCTATGGGTTATTTCTGGAATTTTTTCATTTAATTTTTTCAGACCACCATTGTCTGTGGGTAACTGAAATTATGGAAAGTACAACCATGGATTAGAAGAAACTGCTCGTTTAGTCAGTTGCTCTTACCGCATTAAAATCTTTATTGGTTAAAAAAATGAGGAAAAATAGACTTGTTGACCTATAAGATAGTTAATAATACTTTTCAGGAGTGCTTAGTGTGTCTCTAGTACCTTTAATTATTAAATGATATTCTTTTTTTTTTTTTTTGAGTTGGAGTCTCACTCTGTCACCCAGGCTGCAGAGTGGTGGCATGCTCACGGCCACTGCAGCCTTGACCTACTAGAGTCAGGTGATCCTTCTGCCTTAGCCTTCCAAGTAGCTGGAACCACAGGCATGCGCCACCATGCCCAACTAATTTTTTTATTTATTTTAGAGATGAGAGCTCCCTATGTCGCCCAGGCTGGTTTCGAACCCCTGAGCTTAAGCAATCCTCTTGATTCCACCTTCCAAGGTGCCGGGATTACAGGCATGAGCCACCGCACCTGACTTAAATAATATTCTTTAGTCCAAAGAGAAGTATTTATTGAAGTTTATGTTTTGGAACATGTGCATTTCTTATTGAGTAGGTAATTGCTTTTGAGTAGGTAATTTTTACATTCTCATAGTAATCATGTAAGAACGTAATTTTTGAAAGGCAATTCTTATTTTTCAGCTAGTTTAAATTTGCTAGAATGTGTTGACTTATTCCATACATGAAAACTAAAACTATTAAAAAGTGAAAGATTCCCTTAATCATAATATTACAGTATTTCAGGCAGAAAACAAAAAGAATGTCATGAAATGCTTAAGTAATTTCTTTATAGTCTGAATATTTTCCATCTTGAGTTTGAGTTTTGTTTTGTTTTTTGGAAGAAGTCCTAGGGCTAAGTTAGGTTGATGTTAGTGGACAAAGGGGAATGTATTTTGGGGTTACTGCTATACAACGTATAATACAGCTCTTTTGACACTGGCAGTACTAAATGGTGCATGACTGTTACTCATCTCTACAGGCTGGGTTACAGGTCTGACAACAGAGCCCATTCATAAGGAAAGTGGACCAGGAGAAGAACTAAAAATTAATCAAGAGATGCAGAATAAAATTTTTTCTTTACGGTAACTGAGTTTTTTGTTTTCTCTTTTTTCGTCTCATGAGGTATATATTTTTTATTATTTGTAGCCTACTTAATTGGAGGGAATGTATAATTAATTAGCTTATCGCCTTTTAAAATAAAAATTTGTAGGTTTGAGAAAATCAGAAGTAAGCGCTAATTAATATTTTAGAGTTAGGAATATACTATTTGTATATATTTATTTTATATTTTAGATCAAGAATTGTATTTTTTCACTTGTTTATCAAAGATGCAATGTTTGGTTTTGTTTGTCACAGACTTTAGAAAGAAATCAACACAGATGGCTGTGTTTCTCATTAACTCTGATGTTCACTGTTCCTGTGGGCCCTTCTGAGTCTGTAGTGTTGGCTTATACATTTCTTTTGTTTTGTTTTGTTTTTTTTGAGTTGGAGTCTCACTCTGTTGCCCAGACTGGAGTGCAGTGGCTGTTCCCGGCCACCACAGCCTAGACCTGCTGGGCTCCGGCGATCCTTCCGCCTCAGCCTTTCAAGTAGCTGGAACTACAGGCGCGCGCTACCACACCTGGCTAATTTTTTGATTTATTGTAGAGATGAGGTCTCACCAAGTTGCCCAGGCGGGTCTCGGACCCGCGGGCTCAGGCAATCCACTCACCTCAGTCTCCCAAGGCGCGGGATTACAGACTGAGCCACCGAGCCCCGCGGCTTATACATTTCTTATTGAAACTAAGTAACATTCACTTCCTTAGATGGAGGGATTGCTTTCCTAGTCTGCTTAATTTGACATGTTCTGTGAAAAGGGACCTCATATCAAGTTGCTTCTTACATTGAAGAAGTGAGAGTTGTTGAAAACTTTTAACAAATGACAGCTCTCCCAATTTTAACCCTTGTTGACCTTTTTGGAGAGTGAGGGCTGATTTTTTTTTTTGGTGGTAGTTGAAGGCTAGAGAACCTTTTAAGGCAGCATATGTCACAAGTACTAGTAGCACAAGCCAATATGATGTCCATGCAAACAAGTGTACCAGAATCTTTCAGGATATCCTAGTTCAAGGATACTAAGTGGAGTTAATGTCTACTATCTCACATCCTCAATATAAAACCTTTTATTTATAACCAAGTCCTCTCCCTCCTGATTCCACTGGGATGTAAACTTTATAAGAAGCTTGTGTCTGTTTTGTTCATTCAGTACTCAGAACGTTCCTAGATAGGAATAAATATGTGATATTTAGCAATAAATAGTTCTTAACGAATGACTCTTTTCCTTGTTCATTGCACAGATCCCTTCCTAGCTCCTCCCCAGACTTTTACCCCTAAACTGGGGCTAGCTAAGCTTTATGTTGTTCTGCTTCAGCTACTGTTTACTTCATTTGCATGTTGCCTTTCCCTAGGAGCTGCTCTAGGCAATGCCTGCACAGTTCAGTCTTAATGGAATGCTTCGCAGTGCATGGGAGGTAGCTTAGACCTGAAGCTGTGCCACTGGCTCATGGTCATCCTGTGGTCCCCAAGATGTTCATACTCTGCAGTTTCCTCCCTATTTTCTCTTCTTCCCCTAGTGTCTTACTGAAAGCCTGATGCCTTACAGCTTCACACATTCTGTTTCCTCTCTTTAAGTCTAATAGCTTCTGCCACATTAGGTTCTCTTCTGATTGGTATGTATGAGACTGGAACCAGGTGTGTGTGCTAGAATTTGTAATTTTGCAACCTGCCTTGCTACTTACAAGTCTTTATTAATATTGCTGGTATGGAACTGAGTGAATGTTTTAATTTTCTGATTAGGGATAAATAATGTGGAGTAATTTGGTCAGTCATGGAAGCAAAATTTTGTTCTTGTTGGTGTTATAGTTCTAGCTCAACTGATAAAAACTCATTTTGCAAAAGCAAATATCTCAAATTTTTGTAAACATTCTAAGGACCAAATGTTTATATTATAGGGGACAAAGTTGTATATATTTTCCTCTAGGAGTGAGGTGGAACAGCTGCAGTATAAGGTACTACAGGAAAGAGAAAACTGTCAACAGTCTTCTCAGTCGAACAAAGCAAAATCAACAGTACCTTCATTTAGTGTAAACGATAAATTTACATTAAATAAAGACGATGCCAGCTACAGTCTTATCTTTGAGGTACAGACTGCAATAGATAATGTCTTAATACAGGTAAGCAAAATGTTTAATTTTATATTTTCATGACTATTTTGCATACCAGTCATGTGCACTAATTATTATTGAATACTTTTAGATAGTAATTTTAAATGTTTATAATGTTTTAATCTTCCATTAGATAATCTGTTTGCTTATAGATTACTTGAATTTTATCTTTACTTTTTTTTTTTGAGTCAGGGTCTTATTCTGTTGCCAGGCTGGAGTGTAGTGGCTTTATCACAGCTCACTGTAGTCTTAACCTCCTGAGCTCAGGCAATCCTTACATCTCAGCTTCCTGAGTAGCTGGGACTACAGGCATACACCACTGCACCTGGCTAATTTTTTTGTAGAGTCAGGGTCTTGCTATGTTGCCCAGTCTGATCTTGAACTCCTGGGCTCAAGCAATCCTTTCATCTTTGCCTCTTGAAGTATTGGGATTTACAGGCATGAGCTGCTGTGCCCAGCCAATATGTCTTTATTTTTTGTTTATCATATACTTAATAAACAAACAAAAGATGGATTTAAGTTTCAGGAAGAGATAGACAGAACAATTAGGATTTTCTTTTTCTTTCTTTTTTTTTTTTTTTTTAGAGACAGTGTCTCACTCTGTTCCTCAGACTGGAGTACAGTGGTGTAATCATGGCTCACTGTAACCTCAAACTCCTGGACTTAAGGGACCCTCCCCCCTCAACCTCCTGGGTAACTAGGACTACAAGTGTGCACCATCACTACAGGTGTGCCTGGCTAAGTTTTTAAAAATTGTATGTAGAAGTTAGATCTTGCTGTTTTGCCCAGGCTGGTCTCGAACTCCTGACCTCAAGCAATCCTCCCACCTCTACTTTCTAAAGTGCTAGAATTACAGGTGTGAACTACTACACCTGGCCAAGATTTTTACTTTGACTACCTAGATTCTGGGAGAATCTTAACAAAGATATGACTTAGAAAACTACCATATTTAATGCCATTATTCAAACTTTTTTAAAGCCCCAAACAATACAGTACAGTTTGCTTATTATCCCAGTAGTTTATAGGTGAGTCAACAGGCAAAGTGAAAAATCCTAAAAGATGAAATTTAGGGTTAATAATGTATAACTCTTCATCAATATATTTACTTGTATATTTAAATTGGAAGATATTCAGGAAGTAGAAAAGGATGATAGAATGAACGGAAAGCAAACTAAAGATAGTAAACCCGTCACAAAATGAGAAGATAATAAATTGGAGGAATAGGTTTAAAAAGATGTGATGGAGAGATCAGACTATTAATTAAAACTTAAAGGCAGAAATCTCTCTTAAGCGATATTAGCTCTCAGGCTGCGCATGAACAACTCCAGGACCGCCACTCACAAAGAACACAGTGCAGCAGCATTGTCCTGGGACTGCCTTACCAGAGGAGACCAGAATTATCTTCTTTCTGTGTTCTAGAAGAAATTAAAATTGATAAAAAATGAACTGATGTAATCAAAATGGTCATATGATTATTTACAGCTCATGGTAATATTTTTAGCACTTTACAAAAATAGGCAGGAAGATTGTACTTTTAAAGAAGTGGTAAGAGATGATATTCTATAATTTTTGATAATAATCCAAATTAGAAAAAATAGGTGGTTGTAGAATAACATTTACTCTTTATTTTCTAAGAATATAAACTATAACTAAGGAGAACCCTTAGAGAAAACAGTTTGTGAACATTTCAAGGTTTATTACCTAACCCATTTTTTTTTTTTAATATTGACTGTAGAGTGATGTTCCAATAGATTTACCGGATGTGGATACAAATTCTGCTGTTGTTAGCTTTAGCAGTTGTGATTCTGAGGTGAGTAAAAAATACAAAGAATTCTTTACATGCTTTCATTTCTATTATGTCATTTTTGTTAAAATCTGTAAATGCTGCTAGGGTTTGATGTTTCTTTTTCAGTCGTTTCTTACATAAGCTTTCCCTCAAAATCTGCTTCTGTTTTCTTTCCCTGTCCTCAGTCCAGAAACTGGAGTGTTGTCCTAGATTCTGTCTTTTTTCTGACCTGTTACAGACTGATGTCCTCATTTGAAATGCTTGGGACCAGAAGTGCTTCAGATTTTTTATTTTTTCAGTTTGTGAAATATTTGCATTATACCTACTGGCTCAGCATCCCAGACTTGAAAATCTGAAATCCTAAACGCTCCAATGAGTATTTCCTTTAAGCATCATGTTGGTGCTCAAAAAGCTTCAGGTTATGGAGCATTTCAGATTTTTGGATTTGGGATGTTCAACTTATATGAGGGGGATCCAAAAATACCTGGAATTTATTTATAAAAAATTGTGTATTTATTCTTACATGTTTAAACTTCAGTCACCTTCAAAGCACTCTCCGTTTGATGCAATACACTTATCAAAATGCTTTTTCCATTGCTCAAAACAGTTTTTGGACTCATCAATTTGGATGACTTTTAGTGTTTCTGCTATTTTTTATTCCACCTCTTCCACATTGGCCAGACATTTGCCTTTGAGGACTTTTTTCATCTAGAATAACAAAAAAAAAGTTGCTCAGGGTAAGAGTGGGTGAATAGGGAAAGTGGGGCATGTGGATCATGTTTTGGGTCAAAAACTGCTGAACACTCAGCATGGTGTGAGCAGGTGCATGTAAATCACCATCATGAAAGTGGCAAACACGTTGGAAGAATCTCCCCCACCCCCCCAAAATTGACTGAAGCTAAATGAGGCCTCTCACAAAATGTTAACTGGTACATTGATGCTGATTGATGCTAAAACACTTACCTAGAGAGGGAAGCCTGTGCTACAAGAGGTCTACCCTCCAAAAGGTAATTTTGGTTTTTTGGGGGTCCCACCCCCTCAGATATTCAATTAATCACTAGTTTCTGTCAGTTCTACTCCATGACTTTCATACATCTATTGGCTTCATTCCCACTTCTGTTAACTTAGTCCAGACCTTTGTCCTTTCTTGCTTGAACTGCTTACTCTCCCAGTGTTTCTGCCTCCAGCCTTGCCTGTGTTGTGTACTGCCACCAGAGAGGTATTCTTAAGATGCAAACATCACAGTATCATTTATCTTCTCAAAGCTTCTTAAATATTCCTTATTTCCTACTGGATGTAAGTCTAGATTCTTTCTTGTAACAAAGAAAACTTTCCATGGTTCACCTCTTGATTCTGTCTTCAGTGTCTCTCTCACCAGCTGCTACCACCCTTCCCATGCACATTATTTCTGCCAAACTCATGTTATTAAAATTTCTTGAAAATGCTATACAATATCACACATCCCTGCATTTGAACATGATCTGTTCCTTCCCCTGCACTTCCTGGTCTGCCCCACTTTTTCTGGGCTTGTTGAATGTGTATATAACCTTCATTCAACAGAATTATTGAGCACTTACCATGCAAAGTAGGTGATGGGATCAAGTCAGTGCTTGTGGACATGCTTCCTGGATCTCTTCTTTCTACTTAGTATTATCAGACAAGGGGTGTGAGTGCTAGGTAACACTCTGCTGAAGAGATTTTTGGGTAAAGATAAGGTTTGGATGTAGTACATTGAGAAAGTACCACATGTTCTCACTCATAAGTAGACCCTGAACAATTATCATAATACTATAAGAAAGGGATTGGTAGTAGTGGGAAACTGCCAGGGGAAGGAGGGGGGGAGGGAGGTGGGAGGGGCCACATTTCATCAATAAGGGTACCTGATCTCAAACCCGGTGACATGGGGACCAAAGTGAGGCCTAAACTTTACTTGTACAATGACCTTTAATTGTACCTCACATCTTTAAAATAAAAATTTTTTTAAAAAGAGAGAATGTAAGCCAGAGCTGGAGGAGATGGTGACTGGAACTACAGGCGTGCGCTACCATGCCCAGCTAATTTTTGATTTATTGTAGAGTTGAGGTCTCGCCAAGTTGCCCAGGCGGGTCTCGAACCCGTGGGCTCAGGCAATCCACTCACCTCAGCTTCCCAAAGCACCGGAATTACAGGCCGAGCCACCGAGCCCGGCTAGTTATGTATATTTTTATTTTTTATTTGTTTTCATGCATTGGCGCTGCTGCAGAATATATATATATATTTTTTTTTTTTAAAGGGAGGAATAAAAGTAACTAAACTAAGAAGTCGATACATATAAGAAGGAATCGTTTTCAATAAAATTTCATAGTAAAAATTTCTTTTTAAAAAGTATGTATGTATGTATGTATTTAGCGTTGAGGTCTCACTCTTTTGCTCAGGCTGAGTACAGTGGCACAAGCATGGCTCACCTCAGCCTTGACCCTCTGGTCTCAAGCAATCCTCCAGCCTTATCCTGAGTACCTGGCACTATAGGCATAGTGTCATTGTCTGGCTAATTTTTTTTTTTTTTTTTTGAGTTGGAGTCTCACTCTGTCGCCCAGACTGGAGTGCAGTGGCCGCTCCTGGCCACCGCAGCCTCGACCTGCTGGGCTCCGGCGATCCTTCCGCCTCAGCGTTCCAAGTAGCTGGAACTACAGGCGTGCGCTATCACGCCCGGCTAATTTTTTGATTTATTGTAGAGATGAGGTCTTGCTTGCCCAGGCGGGTCTCGAACCCGCGGGCTCAGGCAATCCACTCACCTCAGCCTCCCAAAGGCGCGGGATTACAGGCTGAGCCACCGAGCCCGGCTCCGGGCTGTGACTTTGACATGCATCTCTGTGTCCCTTTGACAGCTGTAAGCCTGGCCTGTGTCACATTCACTGCAACCTGGGACCAGCAAGTTGACCTTTCTGGAGACGGCATCCCTGCCTCCACGGCACATCTGGGGAGCTTTGGACCCTCTGTGGCCTCCACACGGTCGCTTTCTCAGGAGTGGTACATGCTCAGTTCACACAGTACCTCCTTCCCGTTCCCCTCCTGCTAGTGCTGGTCACATTCTGGTCTCGGGCACGAGGGGAAAGCTATCTTGCTCTCAGTCACTGTCTTTCATCTACATCCATGCCCTGGGAGGTACCGTCGAGAGGTCGGGCAAGAATATTTGTCTCTTGAGACTCCCTCCATCTTTTATGATGACAGAAGCATTTTGTGGCCCAAGTTCACCATAAACACAACTGGAAACAATGTCACAGCCCATGGGGACATGGCAGGGGTGTCTGGAAAAATCATAGGACAAATGCTTTTCTCCTTGCATCGGTTTTGAGAGGATTGTTGTTGCGTGCCTGCCTCTCTGGGGTCTCCTGACAAGGATTGCAGGACAGTATTTTGCTGGAAACTTCCCTTCCCACAGACACCCATCAACCTGGGCTGGGTTTAGTATGGTGGGGGGACTGGGGAGAAGGGGACGGAAGAATCTGCTGGGTGGTCTGAGGGGTCAGGGGCCCATTCCTGTCCATCCTGACATGGAGAAACTTCTCAGGAGGGAAGACAGGCCTCAGGAGGGAAGGCAACATGGTGTGCTTGCCGGGAGTGGGAGTGGTGGAGGCGCTGTCCTCGGTATCCTGCTCAGGATCTAGGTCACCTTGTGCCCAACCTCCAGTGCTTAGTCAACAGAAATGGAGTCGCTTGACACTCTACTGGTTTAGAAGCTCAGGGGACAGGACCCAGAGATTCTGCTGCATGATCCACTCCCTGGCTCCAAGCGACCTCTCTGACCCTCTCATGTCTCATTGGAGAAACCCAGAGTGCGACAGTTTCACACGTCCACTGGGCCAGGCTTAGAGCACCCAGAGGTTTCATCAGACCCTGACGTTGGGTTGCTGTGAAGGTATTTTGCAAATGTGGTTGACATCTCCGGTCAGGAGAGATTACTCTTGAGCGTGTAGGTAGCCTCTGTCCCTCCAGTGGAGAGCCTTACAAGGAACACTGAGGGCTACTGAGGAAGATGGAATTCTGCCTCACAGACATCCTGCCTAGGCTTCAGCCCACCAGGCTTCCCTGCAGTTCTCAAACATGCCAGTCTCCACAATGGCATGAACCAGTGCCTTAAAATAAATAAATAAATAAATATCCATCTGTCCATCTGTCTACGTATCTATCCATCCTATCTATATATCTATCATCATTATCTATCCATCCATCCATCATGCCTATATATCCGTTCTCCCACCTGTCCATCCATCCATCCAACTACCCATCTATCCGTCTAGCTATCTATCCATTATCTCTCTCTCTCTCTCCTCTCTGCAGCCTACCTATCTCTCTATCCATCCATCCATCCACCCACCTATCTTATCTATCATCTGTCTATCCATTCTATGAATCTATCTATCTATCCATTCATCCACTCTATCATCTATCTCTCCATCCTTCTTATCTATCCATCCTATCTATCCTATCTATCTATCCATCCTATCTCTCTATATATCCATCCTATCTATCTCGCCATCTTATTTATCTATACATCTTATCTATTTTATCTATCTATCCATCCTATCTATCTATCCTATCTATCTATCCATCCTATCTATCTATCCATTCTCTCTATCTGTCCATCCATTCTATCTATTTATCCATGCTATCTATTTATTCTATTTATCTATCCATTCTATCTGTCTACCTGTCTATCCATCTATCCATCCATCCATTCTATCTATCCATCCTATCTATACATTCTATCATCTATCTATCTATCTATCTATCATCTGTCTAACATCTCCACATTCACACCCACATCCATATCTATATCATCTCTGTCTTCCATTTGTCATTTCTCTGGAGGGCCCTGACTGATACCCTGAGTTTGTAGTTCAAATTTGATGAGTCACCCTACATAAAGCACCCAACCTTGTGTCCAGGCACACAGGTGTCTTTGGTAATGACAGTGATAAGGACAACTGGACTTGGCCAGACTCTTTCTCCAAGTTCAGAGGACACACATGGGATGGGATGTGAGATACCCATAGGCTTTACTCCATAGGCTGGTGTAAAACACCTGCTCCCATTGTTCCTCCTGCCTAGGGGGTCACTTCCTGCAGCTCTGCCCTGTGCCTGGTGGGGTGCACCAATGGGACCCATCCTAA
>CAUYQG010124443.1:0-10797 GCA_963574415.1 Tarsius wallacei | reverse complement strand
GTTCTCCTCTCCCCAGTGGTTGGTGTTGGAGACTTTGTTCAGACTTCATGCCTGAAAAAGATGATGAACTTCTAGTAAAGAATAATCTGATTGAAGATAAAATAGAATTGCATGCCAGAAGCAGATCAAATCCTTGTGCTTAACCTCACTCTTATCCTAGTGGAGACAAGTAGAGCTCCTCTGTACTCCTTCACATTTTTATCCTTGCCACAATTATTCAATGGCACCTAGTATCAAGAATGACTGCTGCCATTTGGGATGCTGCTAAGAGTGGTATAACAAATTACTCTACAATATTTGTCTACCCTGACAGTAATTTTTGGTAATATTCAAGAAAAAAAATTCCTCACCCCCTAGGCAATCAGGACACTGAAATATTTGAAACATTTGAAACATTTTCTGCCCTGGGCCTCACCCCAATTGAGGACTCTACTTTGTCCTCTGCCAGCCACCTTCACTAATGCCAATGGGAGCTTTCTTGCCAAAATATTTTCATGTAGCCCTGGCACAAAACCACTGTGACCATTAATTTATTATTAACCCCTCCATCAAATTACTCATGCCAATATTTTTACAACTAATTTTTTTAAGCCACAAAATTGCCACTTAGCTACCTTTATTTTGTTGTTGCTGATGGTGGTGGTGGTGACAAGTTAGGAGAAAAAAATGATCATCAAAGGAAAAAGCAAATTTCTCCATTTGGGGAGTACATATTACATACGAAAAGGGAGAAATTTGTTTCTGGGTGTGTAATGCAGCCATTGTTTAAAAGCTCTTGCAAGTGAGGCAGAGGTATGCTAGTAGTTATTTAACTACTCTCCAGGGGGAAGAAATAGCGGGCTTGTAAGCATTTCCAATTTCTGTGGTATAAATACTCCAACAATGATTAATTTCGGGCTACCAACATGGACACCACTAAACTTGGGGCTGAGAAGAAATTTGTTAATGGGCTCTGATCAGCCAAGATAGCTCCCTCTACCAAAAGTAAGAGAACAAATTTAGTTGGGTATTTAGAGTTTTTAAAAATGCCTATTATATTTTATACCTGGAGTGAATTTTTTTATAGAAGATTTTGTAGAACTGATATGTATGGCAAACTTGGGCCTGGTACATTAAAACAAAGCGATACTTGTTTCTTTTTCCTGTCCCTTTGCCAACTACTTTATCAGCTGTCTAAATTTGCTTTCTTTCTGCAACTATTTTAAGAATGAGAATTGCAGCTATTCTAATATTTATCTTGAAGTTCTTCCCATCATTGTGAAGTTTAATCTGTATTTTTATATCAAGAAGAAACTTTAGTAATCTCTTCAGCAGCACATATACTAAAATTGGAAAATACAGGGAAGATTAGCATGACCCCTGTGCAAAACTGACACACAAATTCGTAAAACATTCCATATTTTTACTTATAAAAGTAAACCTATCAGACAAACAGCAGACTTCTCAGAAGAAACCCTATAAGCCAGAGGCAATTGGAGTCCATCTTCAATCTCCTCAGGCAGAATAACAATCAGCCACGGATTTTGTATCCAACAAAACTAAGTTTCATAAATGAAGGAGAAATTAAATCTTTCCCTCATAAGCAAACACTGAGGAAATTTGTTACCACTAGGCCAGCTGAACAAGAAATACTCAAGAGAGTTCTAAATATTGAAACAAAAGGTCAGTAGTAGAAAAACACTGAAAACTATAAAGTACACAGGCTTTATAGAACACCAAACAATAGAGAAAATAATTAAATAAAGCAACTAGATAACAACCAATATGAATGGTAACTTATATACCATTATTAACTTCGAATGTAAATGGTCTCAATGCCCCACTAAAAAGACACAGACTGGCAGAATAGATTATAAAATATATATATATTGGCTGCCCTTAAGGTAAAGGGGTAGAAAAAAAATATTCCATGCAAATGGAAACCAAAAAATGAGCAGGAATTCTCATATCAGATAAAACAGACTTTAAACTAGCAACAGTATAAAAAGACAAAGCTGGTTATTACACAATGATAAAGAGACCAACCCAACAAGAAAACATAGCAATTTTAAATCTATATGTGCCTAACACTAGAGTCTCCAGCTTTATAAAACAAATTCTACCAGCCACCCCCTCCGCAAAAAGAGATAGACAGCAATATAATAATAGTGGGAGGCTTCAACACTCCACTGACAATTCAGCAAATCAGCAAAGAAACATTGGAGTTAAGCCAGACTCTGGAACAAATGGAACTAACAGACATCTACAGAACATTCCATCCCAAAACTACAGAATATACATTTTTTTCACCAGCACATGCAACATTCTCTAAGACAGACTATATGATAGTCCACAAATTAAGTCTCAATAAATTCAAAAAAAGTGAAATCGTATCAAGCACCTTCTGAGATCACAGTGGAACAGAACTAGAAAGTAACTCCAAGAAGAATTTGTAAAACCAAACAAGAACATGGAAGGTAAACAGTCTGCTCCTGGATGATCCTTGAGACAACAATAAAATAATGATGGATATGTAAAAACACCTCAAATAAATGACAACAGTAAATCAAGTTATCAAAAGCTCTGAGACATAGCCAATGCTGGGCTCAGATGGAAACTTATAGCACTTAAGATCCATATTAATAAGACTGGATGGTCATAAAAAAAAAACCTAACATCACACCTGAAGGAACTAAAAAAACACAAACAAATCAAACCCAAAGGTAATAGGGGAAGAAAAAAAGATCAGTGCAGAACTAAATGAAATTGAAAATAAAAAATATAAAGGATGGATGAAACAAAAAGTTGGTTATTTGAAAAGATAAACAAAATTGATAGACTACTACCTAGATTAAGAAACTAAGAGATTGGTGGAAAACAGTGTGGTGATTCCTAAAAGAACTAGAAATTTACCTTCCATACAATTGGGAATATACCTGGAGGAACTTAAATAACTCTACAATAAAGATACCTGCACAGTCAGACTCAACCAGTAATCCCAGCACTTTGAGAGGCCAAGGTGAGTGGATTGTCTGAGCCTGCAGATTTGAGACCAGCCTGGGCAACTTGGTGAGACCTTGTCTCTACAATAAATAAAAAATTAGCTGGGTTTGGTAGTGCATGCCTGTAGTTCTGGCTACTTGGAAGACTGAAGCAGAAGGATCACCGAAACCCAGCAGGTCGATACTGGGGTGGCCGTGAATGTGCCACTGCACTCCAGCCTGGGCGATGGAGTGAAGCTCCAACTCAAAAACAAACAAACAAACAAACAAACAAACAAAAAACCCTGCACATGCATGTTTATTGCAGCACTATTTACAATAGCAAAAACATGAATCAACCATGCTGCCCATCAAAATTGTACTAGATAAAAAAAAAAAAGCAGTACATATACATGATGGACTATTATGCAGACAAAAAGAAGAACAAAATTAGGGACTTCACAGCAACTTGGATAGATTTAGAGTCTATAATCCTCAGTGATTTATCACAGAAACAAAGAACTAAGTACTATATGTTCTCACTCAAAAGTGGACCCTGAACATTTACCATAATACTATAAGAAAGGGTTGGCAGTAGCCAGAAACTGCTGGGGGAGGGGAGGGCACATAACATTAATAAGGGTACCTGATCTCAAACCAAGTAAAGTGGAAACCAAAGGGAGGCCCAAACTTTACCTGTACGATGACCACTTGTGTACCTAATCCTTAATTGCACCCCACATCTTTAAAATAAAATAAATTTAAAAATGAAAAAAAAGAAACTAAGAGAGAAGATTCAAATTTGCTCAATCAAAAATGAAAATGGGGACATTAGAATTGATACAACAGAAATTCAAAAGATCATCCAAGACTATTATGAACACCTCTATATAACAAATTAGACAATGTAGAAAAAATGGATAAAATCTTGGAAACATACAACCCTCCAACCTTGAATCAGGAAGAAATAGAAACCCTGAACAGATCAATAACAAGTAGTGAGATTGAAACAGTAATCAAAAGTATCTCAACAAAAAAAAAGTCCAGGACCTGATGGACTCACAGCCGAATTCTACCAGACCTTCAAGGAAGAATTGGCGCCAATTTTACTGAAGCTATTCCACAGGATTGAAGAGGAGGGAATTCTCCCTAACTCATTCTACAAAGCCAGTATCACTCTGTTACCAAAGCCAGAAAAGACACAACAACAACAAAAAAGAAAATGACAGAGATATAACCCTTATGAACATTGACATGGAAATCAACAAAACATTAGCAAACTGAATTCAGCAGCACATAAATAATACATCAAAATTAAGTGGATTTTACCCCAGGGATGCAAGGGTGGTTCAACATATGCAAGTCATTAAATATGATCCACTACATAAACAGAATTAAAAACAAAAATCATATGATCATTTCAATAGATGCACAAAAAGCATTTGACAAAATTCAGCATCCCTTCATGACAAAAGCCCTCAGCAAAATAGGCATAAAGGGAACATTTTTCAATAAAAACTATGTATGACAAACCCACAGCTAATGTCATCCTGAATAAAGTTGAATGCATTCCCCCTCAGAACTAGTACAAGGCAAGGATGTCCACTTTCACCACTCCTATTCAACATATTACTGAAAGTCCTAGCTAGAGCAATCAAGCAAGAAACAGAACTATACTGTATCCAAACTGGAAAAGAAAAAATCAAACTATCTCTGTATGCTGATGATATAGTCTTACACCGAGAGAATGCTAAAGACTCTTCCAAAAGACTTTTGAAGTTGATCAATGAATTGTGGTAAAGTTTCAGGATACAAAATCAACACACACAAATCAATTCACTAATAGTGACCAGGCTGAGGATCATATCAAGAACTCAATTCCATTTACAATAGCAGCCAAAAAACTAAAATACCTAGAAATATATTTAAACAAGGATGTGAAAGATCTCTACAAGAACTGTAAAACTCTGATGAAAGAAATTGTAGAGGACATAAACAAATGGAAAAACATTCTATGCTCATAAATTGGAAGAATCATCATTGTTAAAATAACCATATTACCCAAAGTTATCTACAGATTCAATG
Organism: Tarsius wallacei; assembly: GCA_963574415.1. Taxonomy (NCBI): domain Eukaryota; kingdom Metazoa; phylum Chordata; class Mammalia; order Primates; family Tarsiidae; genus Tarsius; species Tarsius wallacei. The sequence goes on along the minus strand of CAUYQG010124443.1, from coordinate 5,752 downwards.
TGATCCCTATGAAACTACCAACATCATTTTTCACAGAATTAGATAAAACAATCCTAAAATTCATATGGAACCAAAAAAGAACCAGAATAGCCAAAGAAATCCTAAGCGAAAAGGACAAAACTGGAGGTATCACATTACCTGACTTCAAACTATACTATAAGGCTGTAGTAACCAAAACAGCATGGTACTGGTACAAAAGCAGACACATAGACCAATGGAACAGAATAGAAAATCCAGAAATAAACCCAAATACTTATAAAGAAAATACTTGACAAAGCAAACAAAGGTATACATTGGGGAAAGGACACTCTATTCAACAAATAGTGCTGAGAATACTGGATAGCTAAAGGCATAAAAATGAAACTTGATCCCTATCTGTCACCATATACAAAAATTAACTCAAGATAAATTAAATATTAAATGTCAGACCTGAAGACATAAAAATCCTAGAAGAAAACCTAAGAAAAACCGCTCTTGGACATTAGCCTAGGCAAAGAGTTTATGGCTAAAACCATAAAAGCAAATGCAACAAAAGCAAAAATAAACAAGTGGGACCTAATTAAACTAAAAAGCTTCTGAATAGCATAGAAATAATCAACAAAGCAAATAGGCACCCCACAGAATGGTAGAAGATACATCTGACAAAAGACTAATATCCAGAATCTACAAAGAACTCAAACAAATCAGCAAGAAAAAAAGCAAATGACCCCATTAAGAAGTGGGCAAATAACATGAACAGACATCTCTCAAAAGAGATATACAAATGGCCAACAAACATGAAAAAATATTCATCATCACTCATAATCAGGCAAATTCAAGTTAAAACTACAATGAGATACCACCTTACACCAGTCAGAATAGCCACTATTAAAAAATCAAAAAACAATGTGCTGGTGTGGATATGGAGAAAAGGGAACATTTATTCACTGTTGGTAGGAGTGTAAATTAGTACAACCTGTATGGAAAGCACTATGAAGATTAGTCAAAGAACTAAAGTTAGATCCACCATCTGATCCAGCAATCCCACTACTAGGTTTCTACCCTAAGGAAAAGAGGTCATTATATAAAAAAGACACCTGTACCTGCATGTTTATTGCAGCACAATTCACAATTGCAAAGATGTGGAATCAACCTAAATGCCTATCAACCAGTCAGGGAATAATGAACATGTGGTATATGGACACCATGGAATGCTACACAGCCATAAAAAAGAATGAAATCATGTCATTTGCAGCAACATGGATGGAACTGGAGATCATCATTCTAAGTAAACTGACTCAGAAACAGAAAACCAAACTCCACATGATCTCACTCCTATTTGAGAGCTAAACAGTCATGAAAATGGAAATAATAGACACTGAGGACATCAATACAGAGGGAGGAGGGAGGTAGGGTTCAGAAACTACCCATGGTGCACAATGTTCACTATCTGGGGAATAGGCCACCTGAGACCCAATCCCCAATACTACACAATATGTCCATGTAACAATGTGCATATGTACCTCCTTAATCTAAAATAAAAAATTAAAGTTAAAAAAATAAAATAATGAATAAACTTGTCTGTTTGTGGACATTCCATATAAGTAGATGCGATACTGCATTTGAGGTTTACCCATGCTGTACACTATGCCAGTATTTTACTCCTTTTTAATGCTGAATACTATCCTATTTGTATAGGTTCAATTTGTTTATTCATTTTTCTATCGATTGATAATTGGGTTGCTTTTAGTTCATATCATAATGCTGATATGAGCACTCATGTATAAGTCTTGGTGTGACCTTATGTTTTTATTTCTCTTGGCTTGATTCCTAGGAGTAAAATAGAAGGATTACATGATAAATTTATGTCTGAATTTTTAAAAAATTTCCAAACGCTTTTCCAAAGTAATTATATCATTTTATATTCCTACCAGCAATGTATGAGAGTTCCAGTCTATTCATATCCTCGCAGATGTTTCATATTTTTTGTTTTTTTATTATAGCCATTCTTAGTAGATATATAGTGACATCTTACTGTATCTTTAATTTTCATTTCCCTAATGACTAATTATTACAGTACTTTTCCATGTGTTATCAGCCATTCAAATGTCTTCTTTGGTAGGATATCTATTCAAGCTTTTGTCCATTTTTAATTGGGTTGCTTGTCTTCTTGTTTTTGATTTGTAAGAGATCTTTATAGACTCCAGATATGTGTCCTTTATTCATATATTATTTGTAAATATTTCTCGATCCGTTCATTTCTCTATGTTTTCATTCTATTTGTGTTGTTTTTTGAGGTATAGGTTTTAATTTTAATGAAGTCTAATTTATTCATTTTTTCTTTTATGGATTGTGATGTTGGTGTCAGTTCTAATTCTTTGTGGACCCAAGAAGATCTATCTCTATGAGTTTTATAAAGATTTTATCATTTTAATTCTTTTAAGGCTATGATTCCTTTTGAGCTAAAGTTTTAGTATAGTGTGAGGTAAGATTCCATATTTATTTGTATGCTTGTTTCTATAATTTATTTACTTATTCCTTTTTTTCTGCAAATGGATATTCAATGACATCATCACTACTTGTTGGAAAAACTATCCTTTATCCACTTATCTTAACATCTTTGTTACATGTCAATTTATCATAAATGTAAGAGTTTACTTATGGACTCTCAATTTTATTTCATTGAACTGTAAAGGGATCAGAAACTCTGTTCTGTGAGCTAAATCTGGCCTACAACCTTTTTTTTTTTTTAAATAAATAACATTCTATTAAGCACAGCCATTTCCATGTGTCTACATGTTGTTTAGGCTACTTTTGCACTATAATGGCACGGTTGAGAAACCGCAGCAGAGACCACAGTCTCAAATATTTACTATATGACCCTTTATAAAAAGTTTGCCAATCCCTGATCTATGCGCTTTAACCTTATGTCACTACTGTGCTATCGCAATTACTTTTTGTATTTTTACAAAAAGTCATGAAATCAGGTAGTATAAACCCTCCAACTTTGTTCTTAATCAAAATTGTTTTGGTTATCCTCGATTATATTTTATATTGCCATATAGATTTCAAGATCAGGCTGCCAATTTATACAAAATAGCATGCTAGGATTTTAATAGGGATTGTGAGGAATCCACATATCAATTTTGGGAGAAGATTATCTTGACAGCACAGTCATTCCTTGATATTCATGAAGAATTGGTTCCCTTACCTCCCTATTACCTAAACCCCTACCTTTCCAGCCCCCTTGTCCTACTACCAAAATTCAAGGATGTTCAAGTCCCTTACATAAAATGGCACACTGTTTGAATATAATCTATACACACCCTCCCATCCCTTAGATCATCTCTAGATTATTTATAATAAATAATAAATGTAAATGTTATGTAATTAGTTGTCATACTGCATTGTCTTTATTTTGATTGTTTTTATTGTTGTATTGTTATTTTTATTTTTCTGAATATTTTCCATTTGTGTTTGATTGAATCCATGAATGAAGAACCCGTGGTCATGGAGGGTCAACTGTTTTGAATCTTCCAGTCCATGAATATCACATCTCTTCATTTATTTACAGCATTAATTTTTTCCAAAAATGTTTTTTACTTTTCAGTACATACATCTTTTTTTTGTTGTTAAATATATTTCTAAGTATTTTATTACTTGTGGTGTTATTTTAAAATCTTTTCTTCATTTCATTTTCAGATTTTTTTATTGCTACTACATAGATACACAATTGATTTTCATATTGTGACCTTGTATCCTTTGAATTAGCTAAAATAGTTTATTCTCTTATGGTCTTATGGATTTTTAAGGATTTTGTACATATAAAAATAAATATAAGTAGACATAATTTTGCTTCTTCTTTTCTATCTGGATTGGATACAGGTTTTGTTGTTGTTTTTAACTTATTGCACTAACTAGAGCCTCCAATACATTGTTGAACAAAATAATAAGAATAAACATCCTGGCTTTCTGACTAATTTTAGAAGGAAAGTTTTTAGTCTTTCATTATTTAGTACAATTTTGACTACATGTTTATCATGGATCTCCTTTATTAGGTTGAGGAAATTCCCTTCTATTCCTGGTTTGTTGAGATTTTTAATTTATGAATGAATGATGAATTTTTTCACATGCTTTTTCTGCATCAATTGAAATAGTCACATGACTTTTGTTCTTTACTATTCTATCACTATGATATACTACATTAATTGATTTCTAGTGTTGAACCAACCTTGTATTCCTGAAATACATCATATTTATTCAAGGTGTATAATCCCTTATATATATCTGAATTCTGTTTCTGAATTTTGTTTTCTAATATTTTGTAAATTTTTAAATATATGTTCATGGTATTCACTACTTTTTTCCTTGTGACATTTCTATCAGGCTTTCTTATCAGGTAATTCTGGTATTACGGAATTAGTTTAGAGGTGTTTTCCCTATCTGTATTTTCTAAAAGTTTGTGAAAATTTGATATTATTTTAAAATATTTAATAAAATTAATCATTGAAACCACTTGGATGTGATCTTTTCTTTGTAGGAATATTGTATTTCTAATCACAAATGGAATTTCCTTTTTGGTTTAGGTATATTCAAATTTTCTATTTTTTCCTGAATCAATTTTTGGAATTTGTGTCTTTCTGAGATTTCCCCCCCCCCATTTCATTGATGTTTGCTTAATCTTTTGTCACAATATTGTCTACAATATTCTTTTTAATTCCTTAAATTTTAGTAAGATTAGTAGTGATATCTCTTTTTCCCCCCTGATTTTGGTAATTTGTGTTTTCCTTCTTATTTTCTTGGTCGGTCTAGCTAAGGGTTTGTTAGTTTTATTGAACTTTGGATTTCATCTATATTTCATTGTTTCTATGCTAGTGATTTTTGTTCTAACTTTTTTATTATTTCCTTCTTATACCTGCTCTGGGTTTAGTTTTTTTTTCTTCTTTTCCTAATTTTTAAAGTTGGAAGCTTAGGTTATAAATTTGAGCATTTTTTCCTTTTTTGAAACTAGCTTTACTACAGATTTGATGATGTTTCTTAATTAATTCAATTTAAAATTACCTGGCAAATAATACCTATATGTGGAGATTATACTGTGATGAAATCATTTAACAACGATAATTGAAAATAATATAAAAATTTGTTGTGTATCTTTGGTACTGGCAAGAGCTAAACTAAGAAGGAAGATCTACATTAAAATGTTAATTTTCAGTGGATATATTTTCTGATCTTTAAGAATCGAATAGAATTTTATAAATGTATTTCAAACAAGGAATATGCTCTATGTTTGTAGTTTGAAGCCAATATTTAGCAGGATCTGTGTAGCAAGACGTTTTCAAAGACAAAATACATAAAATCTGGCACTTGATAGAAAGAGTTTTCCAGCCTCAATCTAGGATGATATCTGCAAATTAAAGATTTGCCCTCTCTGGAAAAAGATAATATCTCCAGCCTCTCTAGAAGTTTTCATACACAATGTCTGGCATTCAAATAAAAAAATGTAGGCATTTCTAGCAATAGAACCAAATGACTGAAAACCAAAAGAAAAAAAAAAGACGTAGAAACAGAGCTGCATATGTTTTAGATATCAGAGTTATCAGGCACAAATTATACTCACATAAAAATATATTTTTAGAGCCGGGCTCGGTGGCTCAGCCTGTAATCCCGCGCCTTTGGGAGGCTGAGGTGAGTGGATTGCCTGAGCCCGCGGGTTCGAGACCCGCCTGGGCAAGCGAGACCTCATCTCTACAATAAATCAAAAAATTAGCCGGGC
>CAUYQG010124442.1:0-38049 GCA_963574415.1 Tarsius wallacei | reverse complement strand
TTGTTCAGGGTCTTATGAGTTAGAACATGTGGTACTCTGTTATTTGTTGCTATGATAGATCATTGAGTATTATTGACTCTAAATCCATCTAAGTTGCTGCGAAGTTCATATGTTTGTCCTTCTTTATGGCTGCTTAATAGTAAGGGGATACTGCCAGGGTGTGGGGGGGCACATTAATATGGGTACCTGATCTCAAAACAGGCAAAGTGGGGACCAAAGAGAGGCCCAAATTCTCCTGCACGATGATCACTTGTAGACCTAGTCCTGAATTGTACCCCACATCTTTCAAATAAAAAAATTAAAAATCTCAATACATTAGGTGAAAAAAATATCACCAGGTTATTACTTATAATTGTGATGAGTACAACTATGAAGGAATAAAGTTGCCTCACACAATATAAAAGCATAACTAGTGATGCTCAACTTAATTTTGGAAAACCCAGGAGGTAACTCAGAGAAAATGATCAGAAAAGGGTCTCATGTCCACATTAAATGCTCTGGCATGAACATGGTACATGTTATATCCTCTCACAACTCACAGCTCATTGGCCAGAACTGCTTACGTGATTTCACTCAATCACAAAGTAGCCAGAAGTTACATTCTCACCATGAGGCTGAATTTTGGAGAACCAAAACTATTTGGCAATCAGTACTAATGGCTGCTACAGAGGCTATGTTTATGTGCAAGTTTGTTTACCCCTTGGATTGTTCCATCTATGTCGTGTGGTGTAACAGCGATTTGTCATTTCCTGGGGCATTATTTAACCTTGGGATTTCGCCCATCTATTTTAATGACTGAAACTAGATTGTACATTTATTGAAAACAGTAATTTGACTATCTCTTTCAGGAACACTCTTTCCCACTTTTTTAGTTTTCAAGAAAGGAGTGATGGGAGATTATTCTGGCAGTTCACTGAGAATAGGATGCAGAGGTCAAGGCAGAAGCAATCAGGAGGCTATGCAGTAATCCTGGGAGGGATAAAACAGAGTCCAGACATAAACCTTTGCACAAATGATCAAATGATTTTCAACAAGGGTGCCAAGACCGTTCAGTGGGGGAAAGAACAGTTTTTTCTTTTCAACAAAGTGCTGAAAAAGTGGATATCCACATGTTAAAAAAATGGAATTTGGTCTTTCCCTTAAAACATATACAAAAATCAACTCAAAATAGATAGAAGACCTAAATGTAAGATCTGAAACAATAAAACTCTTAGAAGAAAACTTAGGGGAAAAGCTCCACGACACTGGATTTAGCATGGATTTATTAGATATGACACAAAAAGCATAGGCAGCAAAAGAAAAAAATAGATAAATTGCACTACATCAATCTTAAAAATGTTTATACATCAATGACCACAATCAACAGAGTGCAAAGGCAATCCACACAATGGGAGATAATATTTGTAACTCATGTATCTGACTAGGGAATAAAATCCAGAGTATATAAAGGATGCATACAATTCAATAATAACAAAAACACAATCTTATTTAAAAATGTACAAAGAGCTTGAATAGATATTTCTCCAAAAAAAGATGCATAAATGACCAAGTACATGAAGAGATGCTCATCATTGCAGTTATTAGAGAAATGCAAATCAAAATCATAATGAGATATTACTTTAAACCCATTAGATGTGTTATCAAAAATAATTAGAAAATGACATATGCCAGTGTGTGGATGTGGAGAAATTGGAACCCTTGTGCATTGCTGGTAGATATGTATATTGTAAAAATAGTAGAACTTCTGTGGAAAACAGTGTAACAATTCCTCAAAAATAGAACATGGAATTACCAAATGATCCAGCAATCCCATTTCTGAAATATACCCAAAAGAACTGAAAGCAGAAACTCAAACAGATATTTATACACCCATGTTCATAGAAGCATTATTCACAATAACCAAAAGGTAGAAGCAACCTAAGTGTTCATTGAAGGATGAATGGATAAACAAAATGTGGTATATTAAATAGACACTTCTCAAAAGAAGACATATGAGCAGCCAACAGATACATGAAAAATACTCAGCCTCACTAATCATCAAAGAAATGCAAATTAAAACTACACTGAGATACTGCCTAACTCCAGTCAGGATGGCCATCATCAATAACTCAAAAAACAACATATGCTGAAAAGAATGTAGGGAAAAGGGAACACTTCTACACTCTGGTGTAGTACAACCTCTGTGGAAAACAGTGTGGCAATTTCTAAAAGATCTAAAAATCGACATCCCATATGACCCAGCAATCCTCCTATGAATACACCCAGAGGAACTCCAATCATTCTACAAAAAAGATACCTATTCATGCATGTTTATTGCAGCATTATTCACAAAAGCAAAAACATGGAACCAACCACGCTGCCCACTGAAAGTAGACTGAATTTTTAAAATGTGGTACATATACATGATGGAATATTATGTAGCCATAAAGAAGGACAAAATTATGAACTTCATAGCAACTTGGTTGGATTTATAGTCTGTAATAATCAGTGATCTCTCATAGAAACAAAGAACTGAGTACCGCATGTTCTCACTCATAAGCAGACTCTGAACAATTATCATAATATTATAAGAAAGGGATTGGTTGGCAGTAGTGGGAAACTGACAGGGTAGAGAGTGGGGGTGGGGACACACTTCATCAATAAGACAACCTGATCTCAAACCAGGCGACATGGGGACCAAAGTGAGGCTCAAACGTTACCCGTACAATGACCATTTGTATACCTAACCCTTAATTGTACCCCTCATCTTTAAGGTAAAAATAAAATAAAATAAATAAAATCAAGGTAATATTGATAATTTTTTTAAAGTGGTATATTCATATAATGGAATATTATTTAGACTTAAAATAGAAGGAAATTCTGACACATGGTGTAACATGGATTAACCTTAAAGACGTTAAACTAAATAAAACAAGCCAGGTCACAAACAGACAAATTTGTATGATTTTATTTACATGAGTCACACTAGTCAGATGCATAGAAAAACAAAATAGAACCATGGTTACTAGGGGCTAATGATGAAGACAGTTTGGGGAGTTAGTGCTTAGTGGCTACAGGCCTTCGCAGCAACTTGGATGCAGTTGGAGACCATCCATACTTAGTGAACTGTCACAGAAACAAAGAACTGAATACCTCATGTTCTCACTCATAATGGGCCCCGAACACTAGTCACATTAGAACAGGAGTGGGATCAGCAGTCATTGGGCCCAGCTAGGGGAGAGAAAGAAAGGAGGGGGCACATGGCAACATACTGGGTACCAGGTCCACTACCAGTGGGAGAGAGGGCCGGCTAGAAGCCCAAACTTCACCTGCGTACAGCCTACTTATGTAGTAAGTTTTCACTTGTACCCCTCAACTCTAAAATAAAAATTAAATTAAAAATTAATGAATTTTTTAAAACATCCTGGAAATATATGGTAGTGATGGCTTCACAACAATGTGAATGCACTTAATACCACAGGAGTATATACTTAAAATGGTAAAAGTGATAACTTTTATGTTATGTTTATTTTACCACAGTGAAAAAAAATGTGTTTCATCTTGAACATTTTTAAAGGATTTTATGTGGGTGTGAAAGAGAGGTTCGGGTTTGGGTAAATAAAATAAAAAGAGAAGGCTGCAGGATTTGGGGGTTTAGGATGAAAATCAGAAGTTGGGTTATTAGATTGTGTTGAGATTGAAATGAACAATTGGATGGTTGTAATTGACTGCTAAATGATTTTCCTGATTCTGCCCTCACCTTAAGGTCTAATTGCAAAACACAAAAGAGCAATCCTTATAAATTTAAGTCAGAGTGTTCATGCTGCCACTAAAAATCTCTACCAGCCTCCCACCTCGTGGAGAGTAAAATGCAAATTTGTAAAGCAGGTCTGCAGGTCTCCATGTGACCTGTTTTCCTGTGATCTCTGACTCTTCATATTTTTCGCTGCACTGCAGCTGGAACTGACCTCCTCACTCTTTCACGATCACCTTGCATAAGGTCCCACCTCAGGCCAGTCACACTGATTGTCCCCTGTGTCTGGAATGCTCTACCCCAACTACTGGCATGTCTACGAGCCCTTCAGATCTCTCCGTTTAAACAGCATCTTTCTAGTGAGATATTTCCTGATACAATATAAAAAAACCTCTCCTTCCTTTGTGTCCTTATCTACTTTATCTTTCTATCTAATGCTTATTACCAGATGACACACTATTTATTTATGTGTTTGTTTACTGTCTTTTTTCCTCATAGAATGTAAGCTTCATAAGGGCAGGGATATTCTTTTATTGAGTTTATTGACTTATCTCCAACATATAAAAGAGTATAATATGTGATATATGATAGCTTATCTACATATCTGTGAAATGAATGAATAAATGAGACTTTTCTGACCACTCTAGAGATATGTTCAAAGTTAATTGTTCCCTGTTCTTAATTTGTGTTAAAATAAGAACTGGGACTGCTTCCCTCTCCACTGCTTTAACTATTTACTGTATAGTCGAAAAACACATTGTATTATGAATTGCACTTCTAAAATAATATGAACTATGCAGGAAATATTTGCATTTTCAATTGTCTCATAAATGTATGTTTTTACAGTTTTGTTTGTTTGACTCTGGACCCTCATGTTGACATTGGTTGATAAGACTTTCAGATTTTTTGTTTGTTTGCTTGTTTTGTTTGTTTTTTTAGAGAGATGGGGCTCTCACTCTGTCACCCAGTCTGGCGTACAGTGACACTATCACAGCTCACTGAAGCCTCAGCCTCCTGGGCTCAAGTGTTTCTCCCACTTCAGCCTCCTGAGTAACTGAGCCTACAGACACCACCACAATGGGCTAATTTTTAAATTTATGGTAGAGATGGCGTCTAGCTATGTTGCTCAGTCTGGTTTCAAACTCCTGACCTCAAGTTATCCTCCCTTCAATATCCCACAGTGCTGTGATCACAGATGTGAGCCACAGCGCCCTCATGTCTCTTTTAAATATTCCCCTGAGTCTTTTTTATTTTTTGGCTTACAATTTGGCTTGCATTTTTTTGTTGTTGTTATTGAAGAAACCAGGTTTCCGCAGTTTTACTTTCACTGACACCCCCATTGTGAGGTTTGAAATGTTCCTCTATCCTTTCTCTGTATTTCCTATAAATTTGTTGTTGAGTTGAGACTCAAGGTTTAATTGGATTCAGGATCTGATTTATTTTGGCGACTCCACTTCAGAGGTGGTGAAGTGTTCCTCCATCAGCAGTGCTTAATGTTTGATTGCCTTGCTTTCTATAATAGATATTTTTGTTGAAGAAAGAAATCATTACAGATTCAGTTCATGTGTTCTTATTGCCGCTTCTTAAAATTCTTTGTATTTTCCTTTATCTGGAGTATATTCTTCCTATCCAGATTTTTATGCTTTTACATAGAGCCATGTACCCATAAATAGCCTCTTTTATATTGACATAATTACATATTTATATTATAAATGCTATCATATTTTGTTTGATACTAAAACTTACTTTTGCCACTTCTTCTTTTCATTTACTCAAGTTAAAACATTTACCTATTATATTTGTTTTAATAGGCATGCTGTAGCCCATAATATGAATATGCCATAATACATTTCTTTCCCATTGGATTAATGCTGTAGTATTTTGTGTGTACATATGTATACCTAGATATAGAATTACTTAGTTCTATAGAAGGCACATTTTAAATTTTACTCTATGTTGCCAAATTGTTTTTCAGAACACTGATAACGTTTTAAATTCCCACCACTCTTTTCTAAAATATACAGCAATACATGGCATTGTCAGGTTGAAAATTTGTGCCAATCTGATATTTGTCAAAGTTTATCATTTTTGTTATCATTTGCATTTCCCTACTAATGAGTTTGAGCATCTTGATGTTTGCTGGCAATTTAGTGTTCTTTTTCTATGAGTGACCTGTGCAAATTGTTTAGCTATATCTATCTGTTTTTTAAATTATTAATTTATAGGAAGGCTTCTGAAAAACAATCCACTGTCAGCTGTTGCATTGAAAACATCTTCTTCTATACTTTAACTTGCTTTCACACATGTTGTCTATTGTCAAACCAACATGTTATTTTTCCCTTGAAGGTGGTACCTTCATAGCTTTTTAAAAAACCATTTTCTCCCTTAAATTCATAAAAATAGTCACCTATATTTTTCTTAAAGAACTTAACGTATTTCATTCAAATTTCATTTCCATTTTCTCCTATGGCATGACATGTGAATCTTTTCATTTTTTTCCATATAGATAACCAAATTGTCCTCAAAGTGAAAATTGAAGTTTTCCTTCCACCACTGATTCATAAAGCCACCTCTGTGGTTTGTGTTTCCCAGATCATGGCGAGTTGATATCTGGGATCTCTATTCTGTTTGTCTAATTATCTATCCATATATGCAGGCACTATTTAACATTTGGAATAAGGAGTTCAAAAATAATTTTTTAACTAAGAAAAATCTCAGTCAAACATGAATGGTTCTCTTACAGCACATTTCTCTATTTCCAACCATCTACCAATAAACTATTCCAATTTTAATGGATTACATCACCCATTTGTATATTCTAGCATAAATTCTAGCCAAAATCCTGGAATTGCTGCAAGGAAGCACATCGTATATTCCTTCTCTTGGACAAATCCCCACCTGACATCTTCTCCCCTCCCCCCTCCTCCTGTCCTAGCCAGCCCCCCTTACATATTCATGGCTCACATGAGCCCAACACATGTCACAGTTCACCAACTTCCCTGGATTATTCACTTGGTTTTCTTCTCCCATGAACACTTTTTTTTTCCTGTTGCCTTGTGAACTCTGAAATACGTGTCACGACTAAAGAAACAACGAACATGATATCACAAACCTGGAAATATTTATTGAAGGGCATATCTGATAAACATTGAACATTCTGGTTCAAATTATACCTTAGTCAAAGAGAGTGAAGGCAAATCTACCTATGTAATTTAAATGCAAAAAGTCTAGCAGAAATGAAGATTACTACAAATATTTCCTTTGAACTGCTTTTGGATTTATCTGTTTGACCTCTTTTCTAGTCCCTGACATTTTTTTGGCCAACTTAGTCCTAATATGTTATCAGTCAAGCCAGCACAATAAGGAAATCCTATCATAAGGAATAAAAGAATTAAAGGTTTTAAAATATTGTTGATTGAGAAACATAGAAAACATCATTTAAAAGCCTTTTAAATTACCATTCCCTCCATTGCTGCTAAATTTCCCTTTGTCTCATTTCATGCAGCTGGTCTGAATGATGACAGGGTGGTTTGTGATTATGTGGGTGACATTAGGCGCCAGCTGAAATGGACACTAAAGGAAGAATCCAGCATCCTGAATTTATAATTCCTGCTACATTTGGCACTGCACCAACTTTACAAATATGCAGCCCTCTTCCTTTCTTTCTTTTTTTCCCCTGTAAATCCCATGGCCAATGAATGCTACTATGGCAACCAAAGCTGGGAAAGCCAGGGGGCCTTGGCTATAAAAAAGAGTTTTTAGAACATCATGGTAACTGGGAGCCTAGTGGCAGACTCTCAGGCAACCACATACTGTTACACATACTGTCTAGAAGCAAACATTTCCACCAAATTTATTTACCTATGTTGTCGAATCACTTGCGACTGAATTCAAAGGACTCTTATTGCTATGATGGTTTTCATTTTCAATTATTGTATGGTTTATTCAAATCACACAGGTACATTTCCACCAGTTATAAGTAGCTTCCTAAAATAGACTTTCAGAAACTGAGCACAGCTGTCAAAATAATGTTATCGTCTTCAAGAATCTGTTTTGAAGATAGTTATTCCAAAGAAATTTAAAAGTTATATTCCTATATTAGCACACTAAGTAGTTCATACCAGTTTAGTAAATCAAATATTCCATACTGCTAGCTTAATAAGATGGGGAGTCATGCATGAAATGACTGCCAGGTTAATGACATAGGGAGCCATGCATGGCATGTATTTGCATATAATAGCACAGAATGTTCTCCTAAATCCTTTAAATTACTCATCAATTCTTAAACAGTCATTTAACTAAATTCTCATTCAGAATCAGGAGGAAAGTTTTTTTTTTTTTCTTTAAAGAAAAAAACACCTACATGTTGGAAGTGATTAGATGGGAGCTACACAAAACCTAAAGAATTATTTTTGGTTGGATATTCTAGCCTTGGGGAAAGGGTTACAGATCTGCATAAAAAAACAAACTCATCTCCGGGGCCAGAGCAGGGGCACATGCCAGCATCAAGCCCATCTTGCAGCACTGTCTGTATTCTATGCACAGTGAGCACAGATCACAAGCTTCTCTTCTAAACTCAAAAAAAAAAAAAAGAAAGAAAGAAAGATTTGTCTCTAATGCAATGCAAAAAAAAGTAGATTAAATCTAGAATTGTTTACAGTTTACAATGTTTTGATGGGCCCAATTCGGAATAAAATGAACAGATTTCCCTTAACTCGGCCTCCCATACATTCAAAGTATCAAGGTACTATGTAACCTTTTATACAAACTGAGCAAACTGCTTACAATCAGAACAGTTATGAACCCCAACCATTGCTCAGAGGAAATCAGAAAGCACCCATGTCACACAAAGCTATTATCGATATTCAAGAGTGATGGTTTACAAAGAGCTTCGTTAATCTTCACAAATACTCACTGCAAAATAGGATATACATATAGATCTAAAACCAAAGCCTATGCAAAGAAGAAAGCAAGAGACAAAAAAGGCAAAGATTCAAGTCATCAGTCTTCTCTTCCAATCAACATCTAGTAATAATGGCAACTAATCATTGAGCACTTACTCTACCCCCGTGTGCCAAGTCCATTATCTGAAGCCCTAACAATGATCTTCAGCGTAGATAGCATAATCTAACATAATCTCTATTTTAAAGACAGAGAGACTGAGGCTCATAAAGATTAAGTAGCTCAAGTGGCAGACTGAAGCCAGAATTTAAACTCTTTTCTGTCTCAACTTAAATCTCATTCCATTTCCACTAACCAGACTATCTCCTCGGGTTATATTTATTAGCAGAGAATAAAATGTATCTTGGGAGAATAAAGAAAAATAGTCTCATGACTTTCTTTAAAGAGTGGTCTAGATTTTCTAGGTTTCTTACACTGCCGTCATGGGCCAATACAGAAAAAGACAAACCCCAACACCAATCACTTCTTCTGGTTTTGGTTGTTTGGTTATTTTAAGAGTATAAGCTAAATTGGCAATAGGGTGCATTTTGTTGCTAATTAATATCTTGAAGCAATTCTAAAGCATCATTCAAGAAATATAAGGTAGTTTCACCCATCAACAACAGAGGCAGAAAGCGTCTATGTCAATATTTACATGTGGTCGATGGGTTGACATAACTCCACGAAGCAATGTTTTCTTTTAAGTACAGTCCTTCCTGAAGTGTTCATTATATCTGATTGAAAAATGAGCTCCTTTCCAGTGAGATGGGTAGCCTTGCTGTCAGATGAAACAGTAGCCACAGCTACAACTCCTGTGCCTCTGACTAAGGTGGGGTTGGCAGCCAGCTGTTGAAACATAAATGATTTACAGCACTTTACATTCATCCAATAAACATAACTGTGAATTTTTTTAAGTTGTAAGATGTACTACCAGAGAAGTATAAGAAGCAGGGTATTGATGTTTTATTCTACTTGACTCCTAAGTTGCACATAAAGAAATACACCTCTAGATCAAGAAAACAGAGATATGTGATATGGAGCAGGATTCAAAAAATACAAAAGTGAATGAAGCATAAATTTTTGCCCTACAGAAGCTCACAATCTAATTGGGGGAGGGGGGCGGAAACTAGCAAACATTTTATCTTCTGGATTCTGCAGTATAGAGAGACATTGTCGTACAGAAAGAAAAATTTAGTCCAGGCAGTAGTGGGTGGTGGGGAGGATGGGAAAGGTTTGCCAGGTGACATGTAAGTTGAAAATGACAGCATACGAAGGACTTGGGCAAGTAAAGGAGGAAGGGAGCATACCAGGTCAAAGATTTTAGAATAAAATCCAGCCAGGAAAGCAGGGTAATTAACACGCAGCTCAGGGAGGACTGATAAGGTAATGGTCATGTCAAGACTCGGGCAATGTCCAAATCTAGAAAACTCTGTAAGGGCACAAATGTTGAAACTCAGGCTTAGTTTTATTAGATATAGTTACAATGGGTATATTTTCTGATCCAAAAAAATGGGATAAATTAGCAGACAAGCTTGCTTGTGTACAGCAAGATGAATTGTTGAAGTCTGATTTTCTTTCTAAAAAAATGAATTGTCTAATCACTATAAAAACAAAGTAAATTCAAGCTGAGTTGGATAAAAAAAAATTACTCATAATCTCTGTTCTTTGTGTAGTCTAGAGATACTTGTTTCTCATTGGTTTAAATTTAATTTATTTGCTACACCACAAGTACACAGAACCCAGTGACTCATGATCCTTAATTGGTCTGTGCATGTCCTGCTTTCCTTCTTTCACCCATTTATTAAGTTTGGTAACATAATAGCCATCTGGAAAACTACAAGTCCAAAACAAAATCTATGACCTAGATAATCTACATCCAATTTTATAGTACCCTTTACCACCAACCTTAAACCAGGCAGCAACCGTCCTGACTCTTATTCATCATTCCCTGGTTTTCCTTTTCAGATAGTATTATTGCTTCTAAAGTTTGTTTCTCTATGTGTATATTTGCTGTTTTATATATAAATGCTTTTATGTACTTTTACTGTTTATATACATACATTTACTCTATAGGTTGATTTAGAATTATTTTATCATAAAAATGATACAATGCAGCATGTAATTCTTGAGAATTAATTTTTCACTCAATGTTATAGTACTATATTGCTAAGATGTACCTGTAATTTCTTGTTACTGTATTTCATTTATTGTGACTACTACATGTCATTCTATTGGCTGTGAATATATGAATATGCCACACTTACCCTGCTTATGTGCTTTTCAGTTTTTCTTTTTTTTTTTTTGAGTTGGAGTCTCACTCTGTCGCCCAGGCTGGAGTGCAGTGACACACTCCCAGCCACCGCAGCCTCGACCTGCTGGACTCCAGCGATCCTTCTGCCTCAGCCTTCCAAGTAGCTGGAACTACAGGCAGGCGCTACCACGCCCAGCTAATTTTATTTTTATTTATTGTAGAGACAAAGTCTTACCAACTTGCCCAGGCGAGTCTCGAACCCGCGGACTCAGGCAATTCATTCACCTCAGCCTCCTAAAGCGCGGGATTACAGGCTGAGCCACCAAGCCCAACCTGGTTTTTCTTTAAAAAAAAATTTTTTTAAACATGTGGGGTACAATTCAGGGTTAGGTATACAAATGTTCATTATTCAGGAACCTTTGTTGATGAGGTGTGCCCCCCACCCCCTGGCAGTTTCCCAGTTTTCCACAACTGCCAATTCCTTTATTATAGTATTATGATAATTGTTTAAGGTTCATTTATGAGTGAGAACATATGGTGCTCAGTTCTTTGACTATTCTGCTTTATTTCCATGATAGATCACTCAGTATTATAGACTATAATTCCATCCAAGTTGCTGTGAATTTCATAATTTTGTGCTTATTTATGGCTGCTTAATATTTCATCTTATATATGTACCACATTTTTTTATCCAGTCCTCTTTTGATGGGCCGCACGGTTGGCTCCATGTTTTTGCTATCTTGAATAAAGCTGCAGTAAAAACACGTGTGCAGTTATCTTTTTCAAAGAGTGATTTGAGTTCCTCCAGGTATATTTCCACCAATTTGCCCAGACTGATCTCAAACCCCCAGACTCAGACAATCCTCTCACCTCAGTCTCCCAAAGTGCTGGGATTACAGACTGAACCACTGAGACCGGCCTCCTAGTTTTATTTTATTTTATTTTAAAGATGTGGGGTACAATTCAGGATTAGATATACAAGTGGACATCATACAGGTAAAGTTTGGGCCTCCCTTGTATAACCAAAACTTTTTATTTAGAAAGTTTCATTTGTTAATTTCTTTTTTTATGGTTGACTATTCTGCTTATTTTATAAATATCTCTCTGCCTTAACATTTGGAGGAAAAAAATCACCTATATTTTCATATCAAAGATTTAAAGTATGGAGTTGATTTTTGTATAGAATGGGGAGTAAAAACCCAGTGTGATTTTTTTTCATGTGTATACTGTTTTCCCAGTTCCATTTATTGAAGTCCTTCTTTTCCCACTTTCAGACACGATACTCTTCTTGCATACAAAGTTCCACATATGTTTAGGTCTACTTCTGAGCTCTCAACTCTAGTTTATTAGTCTAGTTGTCTATCTCTGCAACAGTACCACACTGTATTAATTGCCATAGCTTTATAAGAAGCCTGATATCTGGAATAACAAGTCTCTCTTTCATGTATTTTTTCTCAGAACTCTTCTGGCAATTTTTACCCTTTAATTTTTCATATAAATTATATGATTGGTTTATCGAGTTTCACTACTTTTTAAAATGTAAATATGATTTGCCTTAAATCTATACATCAACTTGAAAAATTGACATTTCCTAAGAATCAGGATATATCAGGATCATGGTATATCTCCCTGTTTGAGTCTTGTTTTATATCATTTAATACAGTGGCATAGTTTTACTATAGAGATCTTAACATCTTGTTAAGGTTTATTCCTATGTACTTGCTATTTTTCCTTGTTGGTTTTATCTTTTCCAAATCTGTATCTTTGCTCTGGATGTTCGTTGTTGAATCAAAAAACCTTAATTTGACACAATCCAAGTAATTAGCTTTTCACCTTATGTTTTTGGGTTTTGTTAAATCACACAAATATTTGTAGACATTATATTCCATTCACTTTATGGTTTTATTGTTTTATATTCCACTTCAGTCTTTAATCTAACTGGTTGCAGTGCACTTTTTTATGTCGTGTTAACTAGGAAATCTGGTTTTGTTTTTCTCCATGTGGTACTCTACTAAGCAGCCCACATTTTCTGCATGGATTAGTGATAAAAGTTTAACCATATACTTAATTGCCATTTACAGAACAAACCAGTCATGTTTATTTATTTATTTTTGTTTCTCACCTAAGTTTTTGTATCTACTTTCTGATTGGCCGCAAGCTTAAAATAATTGGCATGAATCAAAATGCACTTCAAGTTTATGTATTTATTATTTTTATTTCTTGTAGAGATGAGATCTCGCTATGTTGCTCAGGCTGGCATGAACTCCTGGGCTCAAGCAATCTTCCTGCTACTTCAGTTCCCCAAAGCACTAGGATTACAGTCATGACACTATATTCAGCCAAAATACACATTAAAAAAAAATTTAAGTGAAAAAAATTGTATGCATTTATTGTTTATAACATGATGTTTTGAAGTATATGTACATTGTGAAATAGTTAAATCTAGCTAATTAACAAATGTATTACTGTACACAGTAATTTTTGTGGTGAGAACACTTAGCATCCAATATTTGCATTTTTCAAGAATACCATTAACTATATTGACCATGCTGTACAATAGATCTTTAGAGCTTAGTCAACCTATATAACTGTAATTTTGTATCTTTTTACCAGCATCTCCTCATCTCTCTTTCCCCCAATCACCGCAGCCTCTGGTAACCACTCTTCTACTCTCTACTTCTATGACATCAACTCTTTTTTTATTCAAAAAATGAGTGAGTTCATGTGGCATTTGTCTTTCTGGACACATCCTATTTCACATAACATAATTCTATAATTTTCTTAAAGTTTATCTATGGGCAAACTTATCCAGGATTTCATCCTTTTTATGGCTAGTATTTCATTATATATATAATTTATATGTATACAAATAATTTTCTTTATTCATTCATCTGTTGATGAATACTCAAGCTGATTCCATATCTTGGCTATTGTAAATATTGCTGCAATCAATATTAGAGTGCAAACATCTCTTTGATATACTGATTTTCTTTCCTTTGAATATATATATATATACACCCAGTTGTGGAATTGCTGAATCATATGACAGTTTTATTTTTAATTGTGTAGGGACCCTCCATATTGTTTTCCATAATAGTTGTGTTAATTTATATTCCTAACAACAGTGTATAGGATTTTCATTTCTCCCATCATCTCTAACGTTTGATATCTTTTGACTTTTTGATAATAGGCATTCTAATAGGAGTGAGGTATTGTTTTCCTTATGGTTTTGATTTTCATTTCCCTAATGATTAGTAATGTTGAACATTTTTTCATATACCTCTCGACCATTTGCATGTCTTCTTTTGGGAAATGTTTATTCATGGGAAATGAGGAAACCATTTTTTAAAATTAGGTCATTTATTTTCTTGCTATTGAGTTATTTGAGTTCCCTATATGTTTTACATATTAATCTCATACCAGATGTATGATGAGCAACTAGTTTTTCTAGGTCGTCTTTTCACTCTGTTGACTGTTTCCCTTGCTGTGTGAAAGTGTTTTAGTTTTATATAATTCCATTTGTTTATTTTTGTCTTTTTTTTTTAGTTGGATTCTCACTCTGTCACTCTGGCTGGAGTACAAGGAACAACCACTGCTCACTGCAGCCTCAAACTCCCTGGTTCAGGAGAGCCTTCTACTCAGCTGGGATGATAGATGCATGCCACCACACCTGGCTAATTTTTAAAAAAATATTTTTTGGAGTGACAAGGTCTCACTATGCTGCCTAAGCTGATCTCAAACTCCTGGAGTCAAGTAATCCTTCTGCCTTGGCCTCCCAAAGTGTGGGAATTACAGACATGAGCCACCATGCCTGAGCTATTTTTGCCTTTTGTTGCCTGTTCTTTTGAGATCATATCCAGAAAATCATTGCCCTGACCAATATCATAAAGCTTTTCCCTTGTGTTTCATTCAAGTAGCTTCCTAATTTCAGGTCTTACATGTATGTTTTTAATTCATTTGAGTTGGCTTTTTGTATATGGTGAGAGACAAGGGTCTAATTTTATTCTTCTGCATGCGGGTGTTCAGCTTGCTCACACTTTTTATTGAAAGAAACTGTCCTTTCCCCATTGTGTGTCCTTGAAAACTTTGCTGAAAATCAGTTGGCTGTGAATTGTGTTGATTTATTTCTGGGCTCTCTATTCTATTCCATTGGTCTATATGTCTGCATTTATACCAGTGCCATGCTATTTTTGTTGACATAGCTTCGTAGTCTATTTTGAAGTCAGGTGGTGTGATGGTAATGTGATGCCTCCCGCTTTGTTCTTTTTTGCTCAAGATTGCTTTCACTATTTGGAATCTTTTGGTTCCATAAGAATTTTAGGATTGTTTTTTAATAAGAACTCTGCACTGAATTTGTATAACTTTGGGTAGTATTAACATTTTAACAATATCTATTCTTCCAATTTATGAACACAGTATTCCCATCTAAATATTTGTGCCTCTATAATTTATTGCATCTATGTTTTATAATTTTCAGTGTAGAGATATTTTACCTTCATTAAATTTATCCCAAGGGTTTTTTTGTAGCTACTGTAAATGATATTATTTTTTTTATTTCCTTTTCAGATAGTTTTCTATTAATGTATAGAAACACAACCAATTTTTATTTGATGATTTTGTATTCTGCATCTTTGCTGAAGTTATTTATTCAGTCAAACTGTTTTGTGGAGACAAAACACACATTTTAAAGAAAACCTTTCTAATGAATTATCTATAGAAAGAGTTATCATGTGTCCCTGTTTATGACTTTCATCCCAGATTAATTAATAATAATGTCTTAATTTACTCTCAAGAGTGACTTTTAAAAAATAAGGTAGTGAAAAGAAAACATTTATAAATATAATCACATTTTAGCCCAATGAGCATGGCTTTGCCATGTCCATGGCTACTGATTGGGAATCCTGAGACCAGTGGAAGAAAAATCTTACACCATAGTTTTGATCTGTCATCCTTTCAAAGCAATAGGAGTTCCAAAGCATAAGACTCCCTCTGAATACCAACAAGTTAAAAATATCCACACCTACACACATTGAAATGAAGCTTCAGAAAATCAAGGGAAAAGGAGAAAGACATGTAGAAAGCAAAATGATTAACCACAGATTTCAACATTGGACAATGAAGCATACTGATGCAATATTTTAAAACTATGAGGAAGAATTAACTTTGCAGCTAAAGCTCTATACTTTCCCCTAAGCCATCATTCAAGAGTACATACAAAATAAATACCTTTCAGAAATGTAAACTCAGACATTTCACAAGACTGTGTATTACTGGTAGGAAAGAGGTGAGGGTAGAACCTAAGCTGAACTAAGAAGAAAATAATCTACCAAGAAGAAAATAAACCCAAGAGCCAAAAATAAACTGTGAAAAAAAGAAGACATCAAATAAATCGGCATATAAAATAAATAATAACAGTAAACATTTGAGTATTTATTATTTTCTGATCACTTTAAATGATTTGATTCATTTACTCTTTATACCACCCTGAGAGGCATGTATTATAATTATTCTCATTTTTCAGATGTGAAAACTGAAATACAGAGAGGCCAAGTATCTTATTCAAAGTCACAGAGCTAGTAGGTGGTAAAGAACAGCTAAGAACCAAGACCACTTAATTCTATAGCCTTTGCCTTTAACCAGTCTACTTTATGACATCTCAACAAGTATGTCTCATAGAAGTGAAATCGTAATTAAAAATTCCAATAGGATTTCTTACAGCAACTCCAAGTAAATCTTCAGAAAATAAAAACATGGTAACCAGGCAGACAAGATAAAAGATGGGAAAAAGAGTGAAGGGAAATAATTTTATTGTCGCTGTTGTTGTTGTTGTTTATCTTGGATGGGACTATACAGGTATGTGTTAACTTTGGCTCCATTATAAAAGTGTAATGTTGATTATCTTTTAATATTGAATACTAATGTTGGTTATATTTCAATATTTTGTGAAAAACCAATGAAAATATTAATAGAATGCCTGGTTACTGTCTGCCTTTGTTTCTTTTGTGTCTAACTAGTACAATTTTAAAAATTAGAGAGGAAAAAAATGAAAAAAGACTTTTAAAAAATCTAAAAAAGGTAGAAAAAATATAGGGAGCAATAATCAGAAAACACAAAATAGTAAGGCAGAAATATGTCTAAATCAAAAATTAGTACGTGCAATAAATGTGACTGGATTAAACCCAGCTCTTCCTTAAAAGTCAAAACAAAAAAAAATGTAGAAGATTCACAGATAGCATTTTTAAAACTTTACCTTTATGTTATTTTTATTTGCAAGTCCAACGAAACACAAAATAACATGTTAAGTTTGAAGATAAAGGAAAAATATATTCCAGAAATATGATAACTAAAAGCTCATCATTTGTACTTGCTTTCTAAAAGCAATTACTAAACTTATATTTTATTCCTCTTCACCTCACCCACATTTTTGCACACTTTGTCAAATCATTGTTCCCATTATTTGTATCCAATAATGAAGCTCCTTGCTTTATCATCGGAAATGGGAACATTTTCATTCATAAAATTTCCTACGACCTCATGAAGTTGAAATGTTAACCCATACGCACAAAAGAATACATACCAAAAAAGAAAGAAAATTCCTAAAAATGTGAGACTTAACTGAGCTCAGAATTCTCTTATCTTAGACCTTCCATTTTAAAGTGCAGGCAAAAGAGAGGTGATATTATATGAACAGAACATAGAAAACAGAACATTAACTCTAAAACCAGAAAGACCTGGATTTGAATACAAGCTCTGTCACTGACTAGGTCTGTGACATTGAATAAAGTCTTTGATTTTACTGAGCCTAAGTTTCCTTTATACAAAATGAATATGAGCATCTCTACCTACAGGTTTTTAAAAAAAGATTTAATTAGATAATTAATCAAAACAGTTGTTCTCAACTAATTGGAATCACCTGGGGAACTTAGCACGTACTGATGACTGGGTCCCTCCCCTAGAGATTCTGGATGTAATTGGTCTGGAATACAACCTAGGCATTAAGTTTCTCAAAAGCTACCTATATGGTTGTAACGTACAGCAAAAGTTAAGAAACACTGTTCTAAGCATATAGTTCGGTTCACTGCATGGTATGTAGAAAGCATGACAAAATTGTAACTTGGATGATGATGATGAAAAAGGTGATGTGATACATTTCAGCTACAAAATTCATCAATAAAATTGGCCTAGTGTGATTATTCTTCCACAGAACTCAAGAGATAAAGAAATCCTTTAGTAAGGAGATTATCAAAAACTTCACAATCAGACATACATACTCACCAGGCATGGTGGCTCACCCTTATAATCCCAGCATTTTGGGAGACCGAGGTGAGAAGATTGCTGAGGTGAGAGGATTGGTTCGAGACCAGTCTGGGCAATTTGGAGAGACCTCATCTCTACAGTAAATCAAAAATTAGCTGGGTGTGGTGGTGCGTGTCTATAGTTCCAGCTACTTGGAAGGCTGAGGTGGAGGAATCCCCTGAGCCCAGCAGTTCGAGGCTGCGGTGGCTGTGAGCGTGCCACTGCACTCCAGCCTGGGCAACAGAGTGAGGCTCCAACTCAAAAAAAAAAAAAATACATACATACAATTTTCATAGCTTTTAATTTCTTATCTTCTATACAGCCTATGAGATAAATGCCACATTGATTTTAGAAGTGAAAAGTACACAGAGAGTGTAATTGCTTTGTAAAAGGTGATAGGTTAAAGACTATCTAAGCCAGAATGCAAATCTCAACCTATTTATTCCAAGTTCAGTGCTATTTCTAATATTCCACAATTGTCCACTGTGGGCAAAAGTAGATTTTGCTTCTTCATAGACAGAATTTAGACGACATTTTCTAAGTTTGGAAGTTACTCCAGAAATCCCATGCTGGCTGAAGCAAAGGGTAAAATTGTTTCAGACACTAATGATCTCATTAGCTTGTGAGTAGTTTGAAGTCAAACACTATATTTAATTCATCATTATATCCCTTGTAACTTGAAGGGTATTGGCACTTAATGGGTGCTCAATAAATGTTTGTTGAGTGAATACTTAAATGCTCTAAAACCCATTCCGAAATTTAAGGAAAGTTTAAAAAGAAAAATGTCAATATCTGAGAATAAAAACACTAAATTCTTACTTTCAATTAAAATCAATGACCATAAGGCTTCATTCCAAGTATATCAATCAAATAAAGTACTTGGAGCAGAAAACAGAAGTTATTGTGCATTCTCTCTCTCTCTCTCTCTCTCTCTCCATGTATAAACACACACGCATGCGCACGCACACACACACACACACACACACACACACACACACACACATGAACTAAACTAATTCAAAGGGTATTATTTAATAAGGGTAATACTCATATATTGATTTAAAATTATTTTACAAATTGTGTGTTTTATCAGTGAACATGTCCACGATGCTTTCCCTCAGTTTCAATTAAGGAAGTTTGAAATTAGATATGTAAGTCTTTTAACTTCAAATATTGTAAAATTATATGAGGTTTTGCCTACACATAGAATATAAAAATCAATATTACTGCCTACGAAGATGGGGTAGAAAATTGTTAGATGGCTAAGATTAGAAAACACTTTTGATGGAAATGAAAGAAAAGTAAGAAACAAACTTGTTTTAAAGAAATATAATTCTCTGCCTAATATAAATTATTAATAAAGGTGTAGGTTTTTTGAATAATAGAAAAGCCAGAATAATGTTAAATATCCATTATAACAACTTTCTGTGTAGATATTAAGATGTATAATATATAATGCAATAATTGCACATCATTTAGTTAGTATTACTAATGAGATTCATTTATGTGATGGTCATTTATTGATGCTTTGAGAGAAAAGAATATGCACATCATTTCCTGGTGGATAGTGATAGAGAGATTCAGATAATTTAAAAACTCTCTTTCAGAATATAGTAATATTGTTTTCCAAGGGTCACCGGCAGGGGAATAATGTTCTATCCTCCGCTTAGAGACAGGCATTTAGTAGCATGTATAGTTCACATGATATCCTACAACTTCAAAAGATCACGTGACCTTCAAATCTCTGACCCTTGGGGTGGTCAGGTAAAGCGTCATGGAAAAGTAGGATTAAGCTTGCCTTGAAGGCAGCAAATAACTTAAATGAGAAAGAAAAATGGGTTGAAAATTTCAAGCAGTAGAAAAATGTGATCAAAAGTAACTCTGGTATAAGCTATAGAGAGAAACAATGAGGTCAGATTAGCTGAAGCTGGGGTCCATTTAAGAAAAAAGTAGAAGACATGTTTGGAAAGTTCAGTTAGAACCTGATAGAGGATTTTGAATGAGAGACTCAAGAGATTCAACTTTACCCCGTTTGTTTATGAAGAACTTGTATCATATAGGATAGACTAAGTTATGATGAGTTTTAAAATAAAAATCTTAGTGCCTAGGGTACTTGCATAATGAACATTCATATACTTATCCCTGAATTGTACCCCACATCTTTAAAATTAAAAATTAAAAAAAAAAATCTTAGTGCCTTGAAACAAAAGAAAAAGTTTGTCTCTGGTTCCTGCTTCCTATTCATCTCTCAAGTTGGTGAGGGGCCTGCTTTATGTTGTCCTCATCCAGGGATGTAGTCGGAATCATCAAAAATGTTTCCAACATCTAAGCCATCACCGTGGAAGGAGGACAAGAAAAAAGTATGCATACACAAGTTTTTGTTTTTGTTTTTTGAGTTGGAGTCTCACTCCGTCACCCAGACTAGAGGGAAGTGGCCGCTCCCATCCACTGCAGCCTCGACCTGCTGGGCTCCGGCGATCCTTCCGCCTCAGCCTTCCAAGTAGCTGGAACTACAGGCGCGCACTATCACACCCGGCTAATTTTTTGATTTATTGTAAAGATGAGGTCTCGCCAAGTTGCCCAGGTGGGTCTCGAACCCGCGGGCTCAGGCAATTCACTCACCTCAGCCTCCCAAAGCGCGGGATTACAGGCTGAGCCACCGAGCCCAGCTTCATACACAGGGTTTAATATGGTTTGAATATTTGTGCCCCCTCCAAAATTCGTGTTGAAACTTAATACTAGATATAACAGTATTAAGAAGTAGGATCGTTTAGGAGGCATTAGGCCATGAGAGCTTCATCTTTATGAGTGGGCTAGTCTGTTACCCATTTTTATTGCCCTTCTGCCTTCACCTATGTGAGGATGCAGCAAGAAGGCTCTTCCTGGACACCAAACCATTGCTTCCTTGGTCTTGGACTTTACAGCCTCCCGGATTGTGAGAAATAAATGCTTGCTCTTTATAAATTACCCAGTTTATGGTATTTTGTTATAGCAGCACCAATGGTCTTTGGCTCTTAAAGGCTGCCATCTAGAAGTGGCATCTACCCCACCCACATTTCATTGACTGAAGCAAGTTACACAGCCATATCTAATTTCACAAAAGTAGGGAAGAGCAGGCATACCATGTGCCCAGAGTAAGGAGAACTGGAGATACTGGTGAAGTGCACTAATACCCACTCAGAATGTCTGAGGCTTTTGATCAGGCACATTATATTTTATCACTAGAAATTTGTTTAGGAAAAGTATCTAGCTATAGAATGCAAAATAGAAGGAAAGGTCAAAGCTGGAGATAGGAAAGCCTGTTATTACAACTATGTAGCAATACGAATCTGAACTGAGGAAAAGAAAGGAAGCACAACAACGAGACATGTGCAGGAATTATTGTGAAAAACAGCCTGTTAACTCACAGGCATAAGGTATAATGGAAAGGGAAATCTTGAAGACAATTAAGAGATTTCAGGTCTAAATAAAGAATGTTTCTGTTAAAAGTTCATGGGGAAACAACTTTGAGGAAAAGATGAGCTTAATTACAGCTACTTGGAAGGCTGAGGCGGAAGGATCGCCTGAGCCCAGCAGGTCGAGGCTTTTTGAGACTCCTACTCAAAAAAAAAAAGATGAGCATAGTGTTATATGAGTATTTCAGATGGAAAGACAGGGACGAGGCAAGACTGAGCCATTGGAAAATTCAAGGTGCAATGAGGTTTCACTGGAAGATTCAGCTGACCCCGAGGGAAGTTCTGAAGGACAGAGAAATCTTCAGAGTGACCCTGAGTTAGAGTGAGAGGTCTGAACCTTTAAACCCAAAAGGGATATGACCATGGATAAGGTGGCTTTCCTGACTGACAATTTTTAAAGAGCTGACCACTGGTGCCACATCCCAGCATCCCCTGCAAATACAACTACTTAGATTTAGCATATGTGAAGATGAGAGACAAGATTTGAAGAAAATAATGTACAGAATAGCTGAAGGAAACATAAATATTTTGTGAAGTGAACCATTTTCTTAGGATTGGTATTCCCATAGGTTAACCTTTCACAGATCTGAGCTGACCCTATGTATAATTCACAAGCATGACATTCCTCTGGGAAAAATCATAGACTATGGCCTCCACATCAAGCAGCCTGAGAAGTATATGGGGATTCAAGCGATCAGACTTTCTTGTTATTTTAATAGCTCACTCAGGTTTCACCTTGGAGATTTTCATCAAGCATCCACACTATCTAAAGAATAACAGGCTAGAGGTATTAAAATCTGGGAGAGAAATCTTGGATGATTTAATTACTATCTGGCATTTCATGTTAATTGGGAATTCAGACAATGAGGCATCGTTAAAAGCATTGAGGGACTTTTGGCATGATTGTTCAAATATTAGGTTGTACCATTCATTCCTCAAAGATGGGGGCCAAAAAACAGAGGCAGAAATTGTTTAAAGATTAAGAAATAAGAAATATACAGCATGGGGATTATAGTTAATAATAATATATTTGGTACTTAAAATTTGCCGAGAGAAGTGATCTTAAATATTCTCACCTCACACAAAAAAAGATAACTAATGTGAAATGATGAATATGTTAATTAGCTTGAATGTGGTAAGAATTTCTGTGTATATGTATATCAAAACATCACGCTGTACACTTTACATATATACATATTTGTCAATTATACCTCAACAAAGCTAAAAAAGACAACTAAAGAAGAAGGATTTGATAGGTAATTACCAAGTTAAGAGACAAAAATCTAAACACAAAAAAATGCTATTCTAAAAAATAGCAAACCAGCCTGCATTATTTGTTTCCATTTCTATAAAAATATGTTTATGTGTGAATATCAAAGTAGGAAAAAGATGATCCATATCTACTAATATATAGAGTTATAGGGGATGTGTGGTTGAACAAAAGCAAAAGCAATTGAGAAGAAATGTGCATATTATTCTACTATTCTGAAAATAAAATAACCAACTAACCAAAAACTACATTTTTTTCAGCATTTATGTGCTGCCCTCGTTTGTGTGAGAAAGTAGAAGAGTAAAATTGGTAATCTTATAATAATGGAAATAAAATACTTTGATAATTGGTTTTTTATCACATCTTTGTTATATATTGTTTCACATGTTACAACAAGGAAATAAACATTTTGTAAGTTAAAAACATGATGTAAAGAAATTCATGCAAATGAAAAAATAATAGAATGACGCATAAATACTATTCTGAAAGTTGAATTTTAGAGGTACTTCCTAAAAGCAACTGGGAGCCATTGAGAAGAACCAGAAGACCTCACAGGGGCTGGAGGTGCAGAGAGAAAAAAGCAAATACAATACAATAATAAGTAAGAGTTTTTTATTTACAGCAAGCTATTTAGTTTTGGTCTAAAGCACAATTTGAGCTAATCAGCCTGACTTGTCTTTCAAGCGCCATCACAGTAGACCACATTTTTTCCCAAAACTTGTGCAATGGACAGAAGAAATAAAGAAATTGATTCATGAATTGCCCAGGTTAGTTTTGATAGAAAGTGTTTATTTTGAATCTTGCCTTACCAAGTTATTTGGTTCTGTAAGTGTTGCTCTATAGGAGATGCTTAAAAGATTTTTGAAACAGCATACGGGTATTAAGAAAATACAAAGAAGGAAATTTTTTCAGATTGGGAGATGTAACAACTGGGAAAAGTTATAACTGGAAGTGGAGAACAGAAAGATACTGGGTTAACTAATGATTGACCATAGACTAATTTAAAAGAGTCTTGAGGGTCTCTATTAAATTCCTCTAAAGAATTCACAAGTGAATCCCACTATGTAAGAGGAAAAACTGAGCTTCAAAAAGGTATCTAAATTATGAATTACAGAAAAATTTTAAAATATTAGAATAAATTAAAATCAAATGAGTCACATAATAAAAACGCCACTAAATGTATCCTGGTGTTCAGAAAAGTTAAACTTCATAATAATATGTTGTTAATGCCCTCAATTGTGGCACTTATAAGTCTACAGCTTAATTCAATGCAAAAGTTTTCTTTCAAAAGCGAATTGTGCAAAATCATGTTTTTAGAGCTTTCTATATCAAAAATATCCATTAAATTCAGTGCTATCTTATTTATCTGGTTCCTGCCTTACCAGACCTCCAGTTTGTCTGGATGGATTGAGTATACAAGTAAATCTATTTTCTTAAAAACGAGGCCAATACATAAGAAGAAAATTCTATTAGGGAAAAGCACCTATAATCTTAGCTGAATGATCTAAAAAAATTACATCCACTTTTCATGAAATGAAAACCACAGGACTTCATAAATTCTTCCTTTGTAGAGGACAACTTGGTGTATCCGAAAGCATGTTCCATCTGCACAATATATAAAAACAACTCGAAACAGGTTGGACAAGTCAGCCAAGGAGAGAAGAGATCCCACTGTGCAAACCCGAGTCCTGTGCTGACAATTCAGAGATTATTTATTGCACCTTGGTGTCACAGGGAATGAAGACAACTAATTGTGCATAATCATTTTTCAAATGGCTTCCACATAAAAAAAATCCATTAAATTCAGCACTATATGATTTTTTTTTTTTTTGGCTCCCAATCTATCTCAAGTGTCTAGCTTATGTTGACTGATTGTGAGTTTCATCTTCCGAGTCCTGCCCTGAGCCAAGCACTTTGCTAGGCATACTCACATACATACTTAAAATTTAGTCTCTAGTGCAGTCCTCATACATAGGTTTCCTTCTCCCCATTTTATAGATGAATAAGCTGAATAAGGCAAGAAAAATATTAAGCAACTTGTTCAAGGTCATACAACTAACTAGGGAGTCAACTGGGTTTTGAGCCTCAGTAAGTATGCCTTGAAAGCCTAGATTATTTCTACTGTATTAGGCTGTCTCCAGGAGGTTACTTTTCAAGGTGAATATCCTTTTATACATTAGAAAAATAAAATAAAACTGATCAGGCTGAACTTTTAGCTTTCCTTTATTTCTATTCAGGAGAAGGATGAACTAATGAGCTAGAATGACCAGTTAATGAAACCACTGGTGATTTAATGAAGACACTGCTGAGATATTTTACAGAATGACCAAATTCACTATATTTCATTACATTAAAAAATTCTATAAATATGCATGTGTACATAATTTTACATAATTATATAAGTGGAATATCCCTTTCATCAGCCACCACCAGACACCCATCTTCACCTAGCAACCTCCTCTATGTTTGTTTTCCAACACTTGGAAGTATGTTGCTGGGTTTTGAGGTATACAACATTATTTTTTTGGTACTCTTCTCTGTTTTCCTTCTTATCTTCTTCTCAGGGAACAATGTCACATGTAAACTACCTAGTACATATCCTTTTATATCTTTCATGTTTATATAATTATATGAAACACACATCTATGAATATTTATACCTAGTACTACTTATACTATCTACAACTATAGGAAGATATGTTCTCTTACAAATATTGAATCGTACCATGCCTACTTTTCTCTACCCTTTTTTACTCAATACCTAGGGCAAACTTTTCCAAGTCAATTAGTATACTCTCTGATTTCTTATTTTTATTGTTTTCAGCATACCAATGCAGTAATAAATAGCCATGTATGTATATTTTTATGTGCTGCTATTTTTATTTCTATGAAAGAGATTCCCAGGAATTACGTTCCTGGGATAGAGTATACTTAGTCTTAATTTCAATGAATGAGTCATAACATTTTCTAAGGTTATAACTATTCACATTACCAGCTGAAATATATGAAAATACCCTCTTCTTTGCATATTCCTGGCAGCAACAGTTTTAAGCTTTTCCATGTTAATGTGAATAAAATGATGTATCACTGTTACTTTCATTTAAATGTCCCTTTCTACTAGAACATTTGGACATCTTTTCACAAGGTTTTGGTCACGTGAATTTAATCTTTGTTTATTTTCTATGGAATTTTTATTTTCTTGTTCTATATGTTTTTAAATATATTATAGAGAGCAACACTTTGTTCAATAAAGATAAGTGGAGATCCTTTTTTTCAGTCTATTGGTTATTTACTGTTTTGAGGGTGTCTGGGAGAAACTTCAAATTCAACCTAGTCAAATAAATTTATCTTTTCCTGTCTAGCATGGTGGCTCACACCTGTAACCCCAAAATTTTTGGAGGCCGAAGCAGGAGGATTGCATGAGTCCAGGAGTTGAAGACCACCCTGGACAACATAGTGAAACCTCATCTCCACAAAAAATAAAAAAGTTAACCAGGCATGATGGAGTATGCCTGCAGTCACAACTGCTTTGGAGGCTGAGGCTGGAGGGTCGCTTGAGTCCAGGAGGTTGAGGCTGCATTGAGCTGTGATTATGCTACTACACTCCAGCCTGGGCAGTGAAGTGAAACCTCAACTCTAAACAAACAACAACAACAAAAAACCAAGCAAATAAATAAATAAATAATTGAGCAATAAGTGAGTTATTTATTTATTTTTCCTTTTATTATGTTCTGTGTATTCTGCCTTGTTTAGAAAATTTTGCCTGTTCCTACATTTCAATACTATCACCTAGATATTATCCATCTAAATTATTAGAGGGCTGTTATTATTAGATAGCCCTCTAGATTATTGTTACCTACTATTTTATATTTAGATATTCAATTTAATCTAGAATTTTAAAAAGTAGTATAAAATAGAAAACCATGTTTGTTTTCCTCTGGATGGATAGCAATTTGCCGGCATCATTTATTACATTAACCACCCTTTCCTCCTGAATTGAAATGTTAACTTTTCCATATACTAAATTCATAAATACTCTGGTGATGAGGTGCAGGAAATCATTACCCAAAATATGGCATCTTGGAAACGGAGAAAACGGCAGAAGCAAGAAGATCTCTCTCACCTTCCCCTCACTTCCACCCCTGAAGCTGACCATAAAACCAAGCAAGGTCACTCTGGATCTTCCCCCTCCCTTCTCCTTAAAGTCCCTCATGTGACAGGGTCTATAGCCAGAGAGAATGTCACACAGAGATACCAAGAATCCTGACAAACAGGCCTTGCTAAGTTCTCCCCAGTATAGCAGAAATCACACTCCCTTTTGTCCATACTTCTATATGACTGTCCATCCTTTATCAAAACTAAGCAGAAAAATACAACTTCCCACTGTTTCTTTGATCTTCATTTCAGAAGTCTCCTGCGTCACACAGAACTTATATTAAGTAAATTTGCATGTTTTTCTCTTCTAAATTTGTCTTTTATTGTAGGAGTTTCAGCTATGAGCCTAGTGATGGGTGAGGAGTAAAATATTTTCTTGCCTACAATGGCATCTCTTTCTTAAACTTTCCATCTTATAATTTAGGATTCCATATTCAAGAAGCACAAGTGGCACCAATCTTCTTGCAAACTCTGTCATTCATTAAGTGGAAATTGAGTGTAAGATGGAATAAGTGTTATGAAAAGATAAGAGCGTAGTAAGTCCTGTCCCAGAGAGACTTACCAGTTATTAGGGGATCCTGGGATGATATGGTATGCACACATAAAGTGTTAATCAACAATGCCAAGCAACAATACCAGGTGAAATCTATGATGACAAGACAAAAATATAAGAGGAGCAGAAAGTGATATGTGGTTCCATATCAAAAGGGTAAACATAGTATACAGTGTGACGAGCAGAGTGAACTTGTGCAAAAGTGGGACTGACATAGCCCTTGAAATAAAATTGCATCATTAATACTAGAGTTTAGGAGCCCTGCCTATTTTAGAACCCACATAGATTTCCCTAATTTTGTTCATATAAGAAAAATAAGAAAACATTTTAATGTAACACCATAGCTAATATCTGATACCAATTACTAATGAGATATATGTAATTTAAAATAATATTCAACAGAGGTTGCTTAATTCCTCACATATGATCTTTAATATATTTGATCATACTTTTTTGAATCAAAAATTTTTGGATCAAAAATTCTATTTTAAAATATTTAAAACAATCGACTAAGTGTAGGCATCTCTTTGAATGATGAGATACAACTGGCTTCCATCCATTCATTCATGTAAAATTCCTGAAACATATGAGAATAGGAGAGGACGGCACTCAAGTTTTGTTTTTGTTTTGTGTGTCTTTATTCACTGTGATGTGTGAAGACCGCTGCCAATTGGCAGAAGAGGCACTCCATCATCGCTCCATTAATAGATCTCACCAGAACGAGGTTTCATTACTGTGGATATTGGATAAGGTCCTGCCAGAAGGCTTCCAAATCCCTAAGGAGAGGATGTGCTAAGTCCCCAAATTAGGTGCAGCCGTCTTTGGGCAAGAATTTGAGGTTAGCAGGGATTTTGATGCAGGGTTTGAGGAGTCTTGATCAAGGTATTTCCCTAGGGTGACAAATCCATAATTGCACTTATCAGCTTTAGGCTGCCTTGATTAATGCAACCTTCTGTGATTTATCACCCAGAATATTTTTAAACAGGTGCTCTCATCATTGTAATAGACTGGAGTTTTCCAGGAATGACAACAAGGCTTGTTTTATTTATTTGTTTTGTGAAATTCACTGAGAACACATTACAAGCAAAAATATCCCGTCGTTTTATAGAGACCTGGGGTTAGTGTAGTTAGCTTTGTAGAGACCTGGGGTTAGAGGGTTAGTTGATGTCAGACTGTGATGTTTTCTACCTAACCTTCTTGACACTTTAAAAGGAAGTTGCCGCTTTTTAAATGTTACTCCCTACCACCAGACGCCAATTCTGACATTCAAAGTATACTGCCTTGGATTCCAGATCTTTCTCTCCTTGGGGAATTTCTCAGACCTGGGAAAGTTGCTTAGTGTGTAAAAATCAAATGTAGCGTACCAAAGCAGCTTGACAGAAAAATCACACATACACACAACACTGGCCATACTTGATGAAAAATTATAAGCTATAAAAATAGATTGCATATCTAAGCTAACTGTTGTGCAGATTTCATACACCCATGCACACCAATTTTACCACCTTAGTGTTGAGCATAACTCAACTATGGCCTCCCAAAGCACTGGGATTACAGGCATGAGTCACTATGTACAGCCTCTTAACGTTAACATTTCATATAATAACCATGGTACACTTGTCAAAAGTAGAAAATTAACATGGACAATTAACAATGTCTCTTTTTTTCCATTCCAGAATCAATACAGGCTGCCATAATGCTTTTCTTCATCATACCTCCTTAGTCTCCTTTACTCTGTGACAATTCCTTTTTTTTCGCAACTTTGGAAACTTTGAAGAATGTCCTCAATGCAGAATTTCCTCAGGTTTAGACTGGGGTTGTGGGTTTTGGAGAAGAATACCATAGAGGCAAACTGCTCTTCTTTCACTCATACATGAGATCAACATAATTTATCATTAGTGGTATTAACCTCAATTATTCTAATTATTCAGATAAAGCAGTGTCTACTAGATCAGTCCACTGTAAAGTTGCTATTTTTCCATTCCCGTACTCTGTTCTTTAGAACTGAATCTTTAAATCTAGTTAAGGTTGTGTATATGTGTGTTGGATTAAGCTCCACCTCCTGGAGGGAGAAATATCAAGGTTTCTCAGGTTTAGGATCAAAGTGTTACTTCCAGAATATTTCATTAATCAGATACACTAGTGGAGGGAAGGGGGATTTTGCGGGGGAGGAGCAGTTACAAAATTCAAACGAGAAGAAATGGAGATGAACAAAAAAGCAGAGGCATTGGTGAAGAAAAGTATATATCTAAAAAATATATTGTGAAAGTGAATGAAACCATGACTACTGATTGGAAATGGGAATGAGAGAAAAGAATGTATTTCTAAGACATATTGATGTTTTGATCCTGAGTTACAGGGAGGAAAGTGACATTATAAAGAACAGAGGAGGAGGATATCTTTGCTTGGGATATAGA
Organism: Tarsius wallacei; assembly: GCA_963574415.1. NCBI lineage: Eukaryota > Metazoa > Chordata > Mammalia > Primates > Tarsiidae > Tarsius > Tarsius wallacei. The sequence goes on along the minus strand of CAUYQG010124442.1, from coordinate 7,979 downwards.
GTTTGAAGGTCCCATGGGCATCAGGGTAGACATGTTTAGCCAGTAGTTAGAAATGGAATTGCCAACAATCTACTTGCTTATGAATTACACTGTCTTCTAGGGCCTATTCCACAGCACAAGGCTGGTGTTTACAACTCTCCAAATATACTTCCAAGATACAACTCATTCCTAGTGCCAAGGCTCAAGTTATACATTGTGGTTCAGGTAGAGGTAAGAGGAAACACTCTTCAAAAGATTTGGATCATTCCAGCTGTTCTATAAACAATGCTTGACATTTGCTCAATTATTCATCACTCCACTGTAAAAATAACAAATCTAACTTCATTGTTTTGGGCCTGTAATTAATGAGTAAAATTACCTTATGGATACAATCTCCAGAGTTATTCATTACCTGAGTGAGAAGATAATGTGCAGATATTCAAGATCTAGCATCTCTCAGTTTGGAAACTAGTGATAGACAAGGAAACCCTCATTAGCATTTCCATTTTGCATTTTAAATGAAAGAGGTAAGTGTTACAAAAAAGTGAGCCTGCTTAAGCTTTAGAGCATTTCTTAATTACATGTTTGGTAATGCCTGAAAGCTAGAGTACTCCCTGAAAAAAAAAAAAGTGTTGACTAAACATCTTCCCCTTCCTCTTTTGAGAGTAGATAAGAAGAATAAAAGAAATTTCAAAATTGCAGGAAGGAAGGAAGCGGCAAAGATGATTTGTTCTTTTTTATTCCTTCACCTTGTTGAACTCAGAAGGGAAGCAAGGGAAAGAGGAAAGTAGAGCCTATGAAAATGGTCCCTGGATAAGGGGCTCTGCCCTCTCTAAACGACCATCTTTCTAGAACGTTTTCTGGCAGACTGCTTCACTACCTACTGCTGATGTCTGGAATTAATTTCTCTCATTTCACGTCATAGCTTAGGGTTTATAATCAATTCTTTTTGTGCTGTTAATGATAAACCACTTGTAAAGACCACTTTCACTTCTCAAAGACATAATATAAAAACTGAGATGTAAGTACTAGGTACACAGAATTTGAGAAATGTATTCTTTTATTTCTTTTATACCATTATTTTTTGTTTTAAATAAACCCTTTGCTTCTTCCTCCCTTTTTCTCATTTATCATTTCTCATTCACAGTTTGACTTCTGTTTGTGTAAATAGCAAGATAATATTAACCAAAAAACCTTTAGCAATATACATTTTAAAAACTGAAAGTTAAAGTAGACTTTCTGATTAACTTTTTCCTAGAAATGTCTAATACTAGAATGTGAATAGGTATTACAAAACTTTTAGCATAAATTATGTATTTAAAGACGAATGAAAAAGACTTCCTGAGAAAATTGTCTTTATTGTGTTGTATCCTATCCTACAAGCATCCTGGACACTCAGATTCTCTTACTCCTACCAACCTACCATTGCTTTTCATTCATCATTGTTCTCTCACCTTTGTTCTTCTTGATACCCTTCTTGTCCAGACACATATCTTCACCTAGCAACTTTCTCTATATTCATCTTCAACACATGAAACTTCACATTTTTTGTTTTTCTCAAATCTCTCATATTTATTTCCATGTGTTACATTTTCTTCTTTCTCCTTTATGGGATAATTATTAAAGTATTATTTTGTCCTTATTCATCTGCAGAGCAAAACTTACCACCCACTTTTCCTAAAAAATAAAATAAATAAAAATTAATAATTCAATAATGATTGAAAAGAAATAAAACAATTGAAAAAGAGATTGTCTGAAGGATATATATAGTTCTTTCTGTGTAGACCTGTGATTATTAATCCTTTTGCAGTCATGAACTCCTTTGAGAATCTGCTTAAAACTAGAAAAATGTCTTCCACAAAATCACAAAAATGCATATACATACTGCTTGCTATTTTTGTTGCTATAACAATACCACAGAGGAGATAATTTATAAACAATAGAAGTTTATTTGACTCATGGTTCTAGAGCTGGAAAGTCTAAGAGCAGGGTACTAGCATTTGTCAAGGACCTTCATACTGTGTCATCTCATGATGGAAGGCAGAAGGGCAAGAGGGGGTAAGACATTGAGACAGAGATAGCCAAATTTTATAGCAAACCATTCTCATGGTAATGGACCAACTCCTACAATAATGATGTTAATTTATTTCATGAGAACAGAGCCCTCATGGCCTAATCACCTCTTAATAGCCTCACCTATTAATATTATCACAACGGCAATTACATTTTAACATGAGTTTTGGAAGGGACATTTAAATCATCGCACCTACCAATCAGATATACAGATTCCCTGAAACAGGGTGAATCACTGCTTTTTCAGGTGAGCTAATTTATATCCTGGATTAAAATAGTCAATCAGAAATCAGTGTCCCTGGACAGAATCATATAGGTGATTCTAGAACTGTTCCAGGGAGTCACTCTCTAATGTGAAACCCATAGGGCACAATGAGAAACACTCTAAGTACAACACCCAAGAGATCCATCTTTTATCAAAGGAAGAGGTATTGTGGAGGAGTTTGTCCTTCAATTCGCATCACAGAATTTATTCCATGAGAACAGAGCCCTCATGGCCTAATCACCTCTTAATAGTCTCACCTATTAATATTATCACAATGGCAATTACATTTCAACATGAGTTTTGGAATGGACATTTAAATCATCGCACCTACCAATCAGATATATAGATTCCCTGAAACAGGGTGAATCTGCTTTTTCAGGTGAGCTAATTTATATCCTGGATTAAAATAGTCAGAAATCCCTCTGTTTTGCTACTGGAAAGCTTGTGCCAGACACACTCCCACCCCCAATTCTGCTACCTGGCATTGTCTTCGTCAGACATCTGCAGGGTTGACACTTACCTCCTTGAGGCCTTCCCTCAACTACCACTCCGTAGTTACTAATGTTATAGTAAAAATGTTCATATAAAGGCTTTCCTTCCTTCTGATTTGATGCAGGGATGTGTGTTCCTAAAACACTTTTATCAAAGTGCTCATAACTAGAAAGAGAGAGTGAATGTTTGATGTAGGGAAGTAAAAATGTCTTCTCTACCCTCTTAGGATATCTGAATGGGCCTAAGAATTAAACTGATTTCTAGCAGATGAGCGTAAGAAGTGCATACATATTTTATTTTGTAAAATTTTACACGTACGTGAGGTTCTAACAAGACGATAAAGACTCAAAGAAACAGAACTGAGCACTTATGTACTGAATTGGGCAAAGAGTAGTACATTGTAAACATGACAAGACAATGGGGCAACTAGGAAGATAAGGACGAATTTAACAAGATTTGTTTGAATGAATTTCTCCTGGTCTCCACTCCCCATCTCTAGAGATAATCATGTATGTCTTCTTTCCCTCAAGTACAGGGAGGGCATGTTTTACATGGAAGATTTATCTCCTGACTTCAGGAAGAAAAGGAGGAAGGTCAGAGCTCCCTTTTGCATCTACTATTTTTCTAATTCTTTTAATTAAAAATAACCACTCTGCCAGAGTGGCATATTTTGGGAGTGGCATATTCTGAGCTTCTTCAATAACAACAGGACTTACTTGTATTCTCTCTAAAAATACATGTGAAGTTGGTTTTCTACTCCATTTGGCATAAAAATAGTTTTTTAAATTACTCGTCATTGACAGAAAAGAATTGTCTATGAACATATACCAGGTGGATTTAGGAATGCCAATATTGGCCAAGCACATTGCAAGAGAAGAACCCTAGGGTGTATGAATTCCATGGAGATTGAGAGCAATATACTTTGTTGAATCTAAAACTTAAAGTAGGTTTTCTGGCTAGCTTTTTCCTAGAAATATCTAGTATTAGAATGTGACTTGCTGTTACAAAACTTTTGCTATAAATTATGTACTTTAAAAACAAATAAGAAAGCTTTCCTGAGAAAATTATCTTTATCATGTTATATCCTATAAGCACCCTGTGGCCACTGGACACCTACATTCTCTTACTCCTACCAACAGTAATAAAACATTCACTGTCTATTCTAACTCTTGTTTTGAAGTCTCTAAAGTACTTCTACTATTTGGAAAGGTTTTTTGTTATTTAAATTGTATTCAATCGGCTTTTGCCTGACAAAATCTTTGTAGGTTCAGCACCAAAGTTACCTCTTCCATGATCATGACTCATTCTCTAATTCCCACAACAGAAAGGAATTGCACCTTTTCCCTTTTCCCGAAAAGCAAATCTACAAATATTTACTGAGAACATAAAATGTAAAAGAACTGATGGAGAAATGTGAATTAAGGGCACTAGTATTTTTGAATTCCTATAATATGTCAGCGTGTTCATATGTTATCTTATTTAATAATGCACTATTTCCATGAGATTTCTACTATTATTCTCAGTAAACTAGATGCTGAATAACTTGCCCTAACACACACTGCGAGAAAGTGGCAAAGATAGTTAGAAATTTGAGTTTGTTTGGTTTCAAAATCTATATTTTAAAAAAATCATGTCTAGTTCAGTTCGCTAACATTTATGGCAGTTGCCTCCCAAAAGAGGAGATAAACACATGAAACTACTTCTAAAAATAAAAATGCTGATCAGTATTGATAATGATTTTGCATTTTAACATTTTCAATGAACAAACCACTTTGTAAGCCAGTTTTTACTTATTTGCAACAATTTTTCTCTACACTGTTTTCCATCCATCAAGAAGTAGCATATCACTAAAGGAAACCGTAGAAGTCTCTTTCATTTCACAACTTTTATATACAGACCCCTGGGAACTCTCAGGGCTATTGTCAGAGTCCATATATATATATATATATATATATATATATATATATATATATTTTTTTTTTTTTTTTTTTTTTTTTTTTGAGTTGGTGTCTCACTCTATCGCCCTGGCTGAAGTGCAGTGACACACTCACAGCCACCCCAGCATCGACCTGCTGGGCTTCGGCAATTCTTCTGCCTCAGGCTTCCAAGTAGCTGGAACTACATACACATGCCACCACGCCCAATTAATTTTTGTGATTTATTGTAGAGAAGAGGTCTCACCAAGTTGCCCAGGCTGGTCTCGAATCCCTGGACTCAGGCAATCCTCTCACCTTGGCCTCCCAAAGTGCTGGGATTGCAGGCTGAGCCACCATGCCTGGCCCCTAAGTATATTTATGATTTAAAATAGTCTGAAAATTAAGTAATGTGTCTCATGGATACATATTAATTTTTGTTTTTTGAATATATGAAGATAATATTCCCAATTATAATTACAAACTTAAAGAAATGTTTTACTGAATCCAGAGTCAATTTTAGATCCTGAGTATGTTTTTATTCAATAAATACTTAAAGTATAACTGATAAGACAGACATAACCAAGAATTTTATTTTATTTTAGAAAGTGATTTTAGTGCTGATAAAGCTTTGGGAATCCTAGAATTTTTTCTTTGTTCCTTCCTTTCTTTTTTTCTCTTTCTTTTTTTCTTTCTCTAAGAATTTCATTCCATGTGGTTTTAAGAAGTAAACTAAATTTACTTTTGCATTGCACTGCATTTTAACTATCTCTGGAAATATTTTGAAGTACATGGTGGATTTAATCCCATTAATCTTTGGAAATATGATGCATAGTTCAGTTTCTGATTTTCATAATCAGCTGTTCTAGCTATAAGATATTATTGCCTTATAGGGACATCTGCTGGTAGATAAATAAAGGTCTGGAACAATAAAATACTGTCTCCTCAGTCCACCAGGGCATCACTCAGGCTGCAGTCCCGCATCTGCTTCAGATAGTGCATGGCTGTGAAAATTCTAAATATTGTATCATTTCACGGTCCAGTCCTTCTCAGGTCACATAAAACTTGCCTTCATTACACATGTGCCTTGTTCCCACAACAAATTTACACATGTATTTAGTTTTTGGGTTTTTTTTACAAACTGACCATATAGTCTCCTGAAAACCTCAGGTTTTCTGGAAGCGTACGCACTCCGGAGCAGATGGCATGAGAATTGCAGCACTTGGAGTCCACAGATTCCCCTCAATAAGCCATCACCTGCTCTGTTACTTGCCTTTGAATTCCAGATCACTATTGTCATATGAAACATGCAAGGAAAAAAGAAACAAACAAACACCACTTCTTTCAGTTACCAAATCTCAAAAACAAAAGTAAAATAAAGTTAATAATGTTACAAACTTCTTAAACTACAGGCTTTTAATTTTTTTACAAGAGGAGGAAAAGTATCTTAATAATTTTATTGTTAAGTTGAAATGCTTCTCTTCCACTCAGTTACACAAGATTTTTTAGCAATAATTAGCTGCAGCTAATGAATTATCACCTTTCACTTTAAAAATGATTACTGCTAACCTTAACCATCACCAGAAGGATGAAATAATTTATTTTCTTTTGGTGTTTTACTGAACAAAAATCACCTTTATATTCTATCTTTGGAAAAGAACTACTGTATTAAGTCATATAATGTAGACTTAAAATTAAATTGCCCATAAAAGTCAATATTAGCAACAGTACACTGTAGCGACTTACTCATGACACTTCTCTAAACTCACTGCACATTAATGTGCCAATGTAACGGGAAAAAAAGAATCATCAACTGCCTTCCCAGTACTGTTTCGATATTGTTTATATATGTATTTTTTTGAAGTGACTAGAAGACAGGTTTATCAGCTAAGGCATTCCCTGCCAAAAGAAACGACATAATCATTAACTAATTACAACTAAATAATAGCATTGCACATTTTGACAGGTTAACGCACATTCTGTTAAGAGTGGAAAGCTGGAGAAAGAGAATAATAAACCTGCTCCTTCACAAAATCTTCAAATGCCAATGTGGAAAATAAACTCTTCAAGGATTTTCACCAGCCTCGTGCCTTTCTTCTTTCCTCTTGCTCTCATTATACCAAAAAAATGAGAATCTGTGTTAGCATTCTACATGAATTTCCTAAGCAATCAATTTATTTTTAACAATTTTGTCTAATCATAAATCATAGAATCTACTCATCTTCCAGCTTAAATAATTTTAGGCCGTTTCTTTCTTCACCATTGAAGCACTAAGACACACATGGTGACTCTCAGATGTAAAAAGAATAAAGAAATCCAAGTCAAGAGGGGGAAAACTGGTGTTCTCAAATGTAATCTAATTTGTTCAAAAACTGAAAAGCAAAACAAAAAGATTATTATCTCTGTAGAGCCTTGTAGATTAACTAACAAATAATTTCAGAAGGATGAATATAAAGTTAAATCATCTACTTTATGACATCTTACACAATGACTCAAATAATTTTTTCCTGTAGCAGTGTCTCATTGTTCCCAATCTTCTCATATATATTTCATCAAAATTCTTCTATAAAGAAAAGAAAAAAATAAATAAATCGCTTTCTAAACTCAGTCCTTTAGTAAGCAAATAAAAAGACAGTTGTTCCCTCTATCTTTTTCATTTGTTTTGTTTTGCTTTTAGAGATGGGGTCTAGCTCTGTCACACAGGCTGGAGTGTAGTGGTGCAATTATAGCTCACTGCAGCCTCAAATTCCTGAGTGCAAGTGATCTTCCTGCCTCAGCATCTCAAATAGCTGGGACTACAGGTGTACTCCACTATCTCTGGTTAATTTTTTTAGAATGTTTTGTAGCGATAAGGGTCTTGCTATGTTGCCCAGACTTGTCTCAAACTCCTGGCATGAAGCGATCCTCCCACTTCAGACTTCCAAAGTGCTAGGGTTACAGGTATTAGCCACTGGGGGCCTGGGCCCCATCCTTGTAGATATCATAGACTTTTAAAGCCCATGTAATGTGACTGCAGAAGGAATCAGTGCATGTCAGGCTGCATGAGTTCAAGAATAGAATATGTAGTTGTTGGGTTTTTTAAAATTTACTTATTGCAGCTTAAAAATATTTTCCCCCAGCCGGGCTCGGTGGCTCAGCCTGTAATCCCGCGCCTTTGGGAGGCTGAGGTGAGTGGATTGCCTGAGCCCGCGGGTTCGAGACCCGCCTGGGCAACTTGGCGAGACCTCATCTCTACAATAAATCAAAAAAATCAGCCG